>CAOLHI010004252.1:0-126066 GCA_948474755.1 Ctenosaura bakeri
AGACACATATCATTCTTTCAATACAGGCTCCACTCTTCCATCAGTTCTTCTGCTCTTGGTGAGCCTCCATAATGCCTTCATGTTCCCGTCAGGAAGAAAGCAAGAGGAGAAGACCTGACAAAAAACTTGGTTCCACTTTTCAACTAATTCCACTTTCTGACCATGCTGTGGTCCCTAACTGGTCAGATAAGCAGAGGACACCTGTACACAGGTATACCTCTGAGTATAAAGATGAAAAATGATGATGCCTAGTCACAACTGCTATCCTTCACTTTTGCCCAGATGTATAGCCAGTATGCTATATGAAAGAATAGACACACACACACACACACATCCTCTATTCTATATCATGGGATTTCAGAATGGTATGTAGATGAAATAATAAACAATTTAAACAATGCCAGATTAAAACAATGAAATAGTTTAAAAAGGATAAAAACATGCTAAATATGACAACAAATTAAAGCAACTTAAAAGGCTACAACAATTAAAAACATGTACATAGTAAAGTAAACTATACCACAAAAGGTTTAAGAAAAAAACCATTTCTTAGAAACTCGTATTGGCACTGACTTCACCTCCAAGAAGAGGGCATTCTACAATGAGGGTTGAGAAGGCGTCTCCCATGTCTTCCCTCACCATATTGACCCCAGTGGGGAGACACAGAGAAGGGCCGATCCTGCAGACTTCAGTCTCTGGGCGGGTATATAGCCAAATAGTAAACACAAAGTCTTCATCTTTCCACATATCTACTCGCTTAATAACCAGGGCCCCCTATCTGTGGACCCCCATCTGCCACACACAGACAGGATGGAGCAAGGTTATCCTGTATTACACCTGAACCTGTGGGTGCAAATTCCAAGGATCTTTCTGCACTACATACTAATGCACTATGGTTCTACTTTTAACTTCCATGGCTGCCTCCTATGGAATCTTGGGGTTTGTAGTCTTGGGAGGTATTGGAGCACTCTGACTGAGAATTCCTCCCTAAACTGAAAATCCCACGATTCCATAGAACAGAACCATGGCAGTTAAAGTGGAATCATAGTGCAATAGTTATGTAGTGCAGAGAGACCCCAAGAAAGGAGATTTCAACTGAATCTTTGAAAAAACTTCTTGATAGCAAGAGGTTTTGGAACAGACTTCTGTGAAAACTGGCAAATGATCTGTTTCAGGAACTTTTAAAGAGGCTGTCAGAGCATTCCGAGTCACCTCCCAAGAATGCTCTGACAGCAGATTTCCTGCATTGACATGGATATGCTTTTATACAATAAGGCAGGGCTTTCCAAACAATGTGCCGCAACACATTAGTGTGTTGCCTGAAGAGTGTAGGTGTGTCGCCTACAATCTTGGAAATGTATGTTATTATTTATAATAATCACATATTTTTTAAAAAAATATGAAAGGTTTTCATGAGATATGTTGTGTTCCAATACAGTTTGTTATTACAATTTATGTATGTGTCTGGATCTCTTATAAGGGGTTAGTTTAACCTCTGGTTTGTTCGTAAAACTGAATTACTGTAACATGAAATGATGCATGTCTAAAAAGTGTGTCACCAACATGAAAAGTTTGGAAAGCTCTGCACTAGGGCTAGGAATCCACTGGCCTGGGTTGTGGTACCTTTGAATGGATGCCATGGCCTCCTTTGCTTATCTGTGGCCCTTTCTGCACCTTACCTTTTTCCAGCGCTGGGGTGTGGGGATCATGCGAGCAGCCTCCAGCGAGAGGCTCTCGCATCCCTGCTGCTTCAGCTTCGCATGAGCTGCCTGCTCACTCAAGAGCCCTGCCTCTTCCTTCCGCAGTGCAGCCTGGGAGCTTCCCAGGCTGCGCTGGGGTAGGAAGCACGATCGGCGTGGCTCCAGAGGCTCCGCACACCAGGTAAGTGCATGCGGGGCCTGGGAGCAATGCGCAATCATGCACCATTTTCAGCTTCCAGCCAAAAATGAAAAGGTGTGCGATCAGTGCCTGCCAGCCCCTGGAGCATTGCGTGATTGTGAGTGCATCGTGCAGGTCGCTCCTCACAATTACACAATGCTTCAGGCACCCTTTCACATGGCAAATGCGGTGCGGAAAGGGCCTGTGACTTCATCATGTTGCAGTTTGGCTCAAGAAACTGGATAAATGGAGGAGAAATTTTGTAAGAGAGGGTAGATGGGGAGTGAAAAGTTAAAGCACCCTGTGAACTGCTAATCTTCCCTAATCCCCATGTATGTAGGCTTAGGAAACAGGGTTCTATTTGTATGAATGGGACTCTTTTTTTTTTTTTTTTCTTTTCTTAAGACAAATGACTGTATAAGGAAATGCAGGAAAGGAAGGGAGAGAGAAACAGATAAGGGAAGAGTGAAGGAGGTGGAAGAGAGAACAGCAGATGGCACTTCTGGCTTTGGATCCACTGACTATTGACTCTGCTTCCACTTATCCCTGATGTGCAACACCTAAAAGATCATTTCTTTGGTTATCATGGTCTTCACCATAAAAATGTTGGACTCTGACTCCTCCTGCTATACGCATATAGACAGAGGCCAAAATCTTATTGTTAGTCCCAAGAAGAGTAAAACCCTTGAATTTATCTCGGTGCTGACTTACCAAATTCCCTTTTTTCTAGTGGATCTACTTTGGTTAGAACTAACAATTGGTTCTGGACTCTACTCTTTCAGATATCACAATGAATGGGCCTGAGAATGTGGCTACTATTCCTTCCATTTTAAGTCTAATTTTAGCACAATTAAAATCTAAACATTGAACAATCAAATAATTTTGCAATAAACAGTTTAGCAAACAGATATGGGAAAAACTACACATTTGGGTGTCCATTATTTAGAAGTCCTATCTTTAAAAGAAAGTTAGAAAAAAAACCCTACATATATATCTGGGCACCATTAGATCATATTTCATACATTATCCGATGCTGTTGTCTTTTTAATCCCAAATGTTTTTGTTCCAAAGGGATGCAGTCGTTTCCAGCCACTCTTATCACAACTATCCTTTTGTGCCTGGTACTAACTGATGGCAAAGGAGATGTGGTGGGGAAAGGGAGAAAGATCTAGTTTCCTTCTTTTCCCCATAAAGCTGATGTTTGTTTCATGGCCATGATTCATTCATTTAACCAACAAAAGCCCATATTCAGCATACGAAACCCAAAGTTAAAAGATGTTAACTATCATGTAGGTCTACCACATGCCTCAAAATAAGATCTTTTTTGACAACACACCTCTTAATGATCCCTCATTTGAGATCCAAATTTACTTCTGCTTTCCATAAACTGGTTATTATGTATTATTATATATTATATATATCAATTTCTTGCCCAGAGTTACAGACTTCAGAAATGCCCAACATGGAGCTGAAGTAGCTGCAAGCAGGTGGGCAGGAGTATGAACATGCTGGGTATCATAACACTGTTTCTTGGTAGTGGAACACCCCTCAGGACCCAGGATGTAAAACAAGAAGGGAAAACTTGTCATTATACATGTGTGGCAAAGCTCTCCTTCCTTTAAAAGCCTGGGAGTTATTTTTGTGCCTTATGCCCTGTGTATAGGCTATACAGCTATGGAGGTACCTGCATACCTACATTCACTGGACTGGCCAAAGATGTTTTGCTGCCTGAAGTAGACTAGCAAATGGTGTCTTCCCAGTCAAGGTTCAGTAAAATAGCAGTAAAAACACAGGAAGTTCACAACTAACAATTTGCTGCCTTTTCATGACACAGCCAATCTCATGTCTGAAGCAACCATCTCATTCTCTGCCCATTCATTCTCTCCCTCACTGCCTTGTTCTCTCAAGAAGAGGTATGCAATCTTTGCTACAATAATTTCATTCTCCTTCCCACTTTGCTGTAGAAGGTCATGACTGCCTAACTGGAGGACAGTAGCGATTTTCTTCATGGTGTCTTCAGTCTGTGTTCAACAGTTCTCTTTGTAAATCTAGAATAAATCAAAAATAAATTATGTATAATAATAATAAAAAAATTTATTTATATCCCGCCTCTCCCGACGGATCGAGGTGGTACTACAACAGTACATCAATACATTATCATCTGGGAGTGCTACCAAAATGTTAGCAAATACAATTTTTTATTATATATCTCATCAGATGAAGATTTCACCTGTCAAACAACTGGATTATTTATTTAGTTTTTTATTTATATGATTTGTGTATGAAATCAGTGCAAAATAGTTTCAACACTATATTTCATTATGGTCAAAGTCTATTGAGACCTACCTGCCCAGAGATTTTAGGTATAAATACAGAAAAACAAAAGCAATTTGAAGACAATTATAACCCCTCTTTTCAAGGAAAACCACATTGTATAACCTAAAATAATTACTGTGTAGTCACTGGGGGCATAAATCTAGAAGCCGCATACATGAGTACAAAAGAGTGCAACGACCTGTTAAACATCACTTGCATTGGTCTGAATTAAACATCACTTGTGTTGCTCTGTAATTAGTCATGGGCATTTTATCTTGTTAATCCTTTAACAGGTGGAGCTGCAATTACTTGTAATGATATGATGCCAGTTGCAGAAGAAAAGTGTCTGTTCTTGTACTGTTCTCTATCTTTGGAAGGTATCTTGGGTCTACTTCCGAATACATCTGTGGCTAGCTGCAGAAAAGATAAATACTGCCTCATAAAGTTCCTTGATGTTGTTCTTATTTAGGGGTATATAACTTTTTGGGACCTGTTGGCCAGGGTTCTGGAGAATCACACACATATGTATGATCACGGAGACATGTCTATATTCTCCTCCCTCTACCCCCATTTAACAAGAGTTTCAATAACGACAATGACAACAACAACAACAACAACAACATTTATTTCTTACCTGCCTCCTCCTATGGATTGAGGCACGGAAAATGGCAGATTAAAATACAACACATGACATCAGTGAAAAATGTATAAAACAGTTTAAAACACATGAGATCAATTTTAAAAAGATATAAAACTAATACACATTAAAACAACCAACCCATAACTTAGAATTCATAATTTAAAAATTCATATATATTTTTTGAAAAAATCTGGGTAGGTCTGCCAGAAGAGACTGGTCTTTAGTGCTGCTTTAAATTCAGACAGCAATCACATCCCTTTCGTCAGTCTAGATACAGCTAAAGAAAGCGTCCTCTGAGTGACAATTGCCAGCCTAGACTGAAGTAAATCCGTGGTGGTGGTGGTGGCATCGTGGCTAAGGATTCAAGCCAATTGTATACCCTTACATAAACTACTGTCTGCCTGTGGCTCCTTTGAAGGCAATTCTCCAAGACCTTTGTCTAAATATATCCCTTCTGGACAATATATGATTACAAGAAATCCAAAAAAGTCCAAATTTGCTGTCAACCTATTACCTAAAGTGCATAGGTATTCTCTTGGTTCCATGCATAGGTATAGTCATTCTTCCACTAGAGAAAGAGAAAACTTTAGATCATGAAACTCAAATGCTCCTCAGAACCAAGGCCATCTTTGCTACAGTAGCAATGCACCTTCTGGGACTCATGTCATGGTGTATGAGGCATATCCAATGTTGGTTCTTGAAAGCTTCAGCAAGCCTCTGAATATTCCTCAGTCAGTTCAGTGGTTGGTAACATGGTGGCTGATCTTGCAAACACTACACAGTTTAGATTTTTGAGCTCCAAGGCAATTGCATGCAGTCACATCAGACGCTTTATTGTTGGACCGCACTGCACACATGGCAAGCTTGATAGTGAGGTCCAAAGGTTCCAACACCAGTTGCACCACTGATTTCTGCAGGACTCAGGAGTTGCCTATTACTTAAAGACCTCTCCTCTCAGAGGTTCTCTCGGTGGGTGACATCTGCAATTACTCAGTCTTATTGAAATGTTAACAAGCAATTGGGAAGATTTTGAACTTTTATTAAAACTTGGAAAAAGAGATGTGAAAGAATGTATAGTAAAATGGGCACAAAATATTGGGCATATTATAATGGAACAATGGCAGAGAATGTGGTCAGAGGGAATTAAAATTTACATTATGTTTTGATCTAAAAGAGAATTTTTATAAAATGATGTATCAATGGTATTTGACACCATAAAGTTTGGCTCAAATGCACAAAGATGCACCTAACAGATGTTGGAAATGTTGGGATCTTTTTACCACATGTGCTGGACGTGTGATAAGACCAAAAAATTCTGGAATCCAAAGTTAATGCTGCACATGAAACCAGAACTATACTTCCTGGGACTGGTAGAAGAGTCACTGGAGAAGAAATACAGCAAGATTCTACAATACAGGATGACTGCAAGGAGACCGTTACATGCTGAGAAATGGAGGAGTACTAAGATTCCAACAAAAGAAGACCAGTTAGTTAAACTAAAATGGACAAATTGATGATACTGATAAGAGGAAAAACTGTGAAGATAGACCTCTGTGGAAGATTTGGATCTGTTAATATGATTCTTGCAAGAAAAAGAAAATAACATGTTGACCATAGGATTCAGTTATTAGTATCTGGAAGAGTAGCAGTGGAAGTACTTAAAGGTTATGTGTAATTAGAAAAGTTTTTATCTATAGGCTACTTAGAGTTGACGTTGGGAAAGGTGGAAACCATCCTTTTGAATATTTGTAAATTTCTTGTTAGTTGTGTTTTCTTGTTATTTGGTATTTTGTAGGTTTTTGGTTTAAGTTTTGTGTATGTTTCCTTGATCATTAGTAGTGGTTGTAATTTGATGTTTATTTTTATTTAGTTGTTGTGTGGTTTAATAAACATTTTAATAGCATTTTAATTTTAATTAATAAACATTTTAATAAAAATTCCAAAAGTTAAAGCAAATTGAAGTTTATGCAGCTTCCCTTATGAGTGTCCCCTTTTTCAGGTACTCTGTTTAAGCAGTAACCTGATCTCAGCCTTTCACATTGGTAAGGCTATATAGACTGGATGCTAGATCAAGAGCTGATGCCATTTTTGGCAGGGTCCTGTGTTGACCTCATTGATTGCATAACAGCTCTTCATTCTCTGGAGAGTGGCTTACTAGTCTTTGATCTGTGTGAGTCACAGAGATCAGGAAGACGAAGGAATAGTAGCTGCTTATCTAACACTCTGGCTCTTTCAAGCTGTCTTATGTCAACTAAAATCAACCACCCTCCATCCTCAGATTTCACTTTCCTGATCTCTGTGCAGCTTTGGCAAAACTGGGTTCCACCCCTAGAGAAGGTCAGCATATAAGCTAAAATAGGTAGATAGATAGATAGATAGATAGATAGATAGATAGATAGATAGATAGATAGATAGAGGGGGCAGGGACACCGAGGGACAGGGCAAGGCTACTGCACAAATGATTGCTCAGTTCTGGAAGTTTCAGGCATAGCTAACTCCCACAGGTGTGATTTTACAGATGACCACTTGAAGAATGCCAGTTACAGGTAAGGACCCAGTTGTACTCTATGCCACAGAATTAGGTTGCTCTTTCTAAAGACAAAGGTGGATAAGGGAGCATGCCAAGCTCCTTCATAGGGAAAGCAACCCTGTCTAGCACAAGACAAATATCAGTCATACCTATCCACACCTCTCCTGATTTGTATTGACAGAGGTCATTTCCACACCACACAGTTACAGTGCTATTACTCCTCTATCAACTTCCTACGGATTCCTGGATTTTGCAGTTTAGGAAGGAGCATTTAGAATTCTCAGCCAGAGAGCTCTTTGACCTCAGTAAACTGCAAAACCCAGAATTTCAGAGGATGTTGAAAGTGGAACAATAGCTCTATAACAGTGTAGGGTGGAAATGGCCTCAGTCTCAGGTTATTGGACTTTATTCACTCCACTTCTTTGATGAAGCACTGATTTTAGTGTTTGCACTGCTTTATTAGGCTATGCTGAAAAGGAAACATAGAATGTGGTATCATTTGTATATTGTCAACACCTGTCATGCCCTACCATTTCCTTGGTGAGACTAGATTCTAAGCTGGGGTGGGCAACTGCAGTGAATCTGGGTGCCCATTTTCAGTCCAGAAATACTGAAAAAACAAGAGCCTACTTCAAGTGGCCAGAGCTTAACATCTGTTTATTTAAAAATGAGTGTTAGTTAATGTTTAAACAATACATAGAGAGCCTGCAACCTATTTAGAAGGTGAATTGGCTCTCCTAGGGACCTCCAAGAGAGGAAATCCATCTCTTTTCAAAGGTCAGAAAAAGGGCAATTCAGATATCCTGAAGGAGTTGAGACCCAGCAACAGAGCCTTTGAGTGGGACATATTTAGCTGTAGGGCTGTACTTGGCCCACCTCTGTTCTAACTGTATAAAAGCTCATTGGAAAAGAGGGACACTGTTGTTGACTCTGATATTCACCCTCAAAACCCCAGCAGTGCTGTATCCAAATGGATGCCCAGAGCTGAAGATGCAGTGCCCAGCACAGAAGTCTGATCAATCAAGCACTCTGGACCTTAGCACCTGGCAAAAAGCCAGAGAGGGATGAGGTGGCAGCAACACCAAGGCCCTTTCCACACCACCATCCCAACTCGCCATGGGGGTGGGAGAAGGACAGAACCACAATGACAGTTCTGCATGGTGTTGTTGCAGTCCTGTCCTTCCCCTGTCCCCAGGTGGTGTAATCATGGATTAAATCATTCATGGGTTTTCCCCTGTCAATGACCCATCGCACTACCATCCTGGACTTACCTGGCCTGCAGAAGCTGCAGAAGTACAACAACTTCACTTTCTGCCCCAGCCCAGCTTGGGAAAGTACCCGGCTATGCTGCAGAAGGAAGAAGTGTGGCCTTCACAATTCCTTCACCACAGAGCCAGCCGGTGCAGAGGGAAGCGCTCCTGTTTCACTCACCTAGATTTCTCAGAAATAAGACATGCCAGACTAATCTCTTTTTATGATAGGGTTACAAGCTTGATAGATGAAGGAAATGCTGTAGGCATAGCATATCTTGACTTCAGTAAGGCCTTTGACAAAGTTCGTATTCACTCATATTGCAAGATCATATTTTCCTTATAATTTCTGTTAAATGTCCATTATCTTGACATGGGGGAGGTTGAGGGAGGGGTGCTATATATGATTAAATTTCTTTGGGAATAATTAGTTCATTAAGATTCTATTGACAATAGAAGAAGAGAGAGTATTAATTTTCTAGGGAATAGTATATATTGATTGACTGACTGTTCCCAAAGGGTGCTCACCAATGGCTGCTTTTCATCCTGGAGAGAAGTGACTAGCAGATGCCACAGGGTTCTGTCCTTGGTCCAGTGCTATTCAGCATCTTCATCAATGACTTGGATGAAGGAGTAAAGGGCATGCTGACCAAATCTGCAGATGACACCAAATTGGGAGGTGTTGCTAATACCCTAGAGGACAGGATCAAATTCCAAAAATGACCTTGGCAGATTAGAGAGCTGGGTCAAAGCTAACAAAATGAATTTCCACAGAGAGAAATGTAAAGTCCTACACTTAGGCAGAAAAAAGTGGAATGCACAAATATAGGATGGGGGACGCGTGGCTGGATAACAGTACATGTGAAAGGGATTTAAGAGTGTTGGTGGACCACAAGCTGAACATGAGTCATCAGTGTGATGCGGGAGCCAAGAAACCCAATGTGATCCTTGGTTGCATCAAAAGGAGTATAGTGTCTAGATCAAGGGAGGGAATGGTACCACTCTATTCTGCATTGGTTAGGCCTCATTTGGAATACTGTGTTCAGTTCTGGGCACCTCAGTTCAAGAAGGATGTTGAACTTCAGAAAGAACTTCCTGACGGTCAGAGCTGTCCAGCAGTGGAATATGTTGCCTTGGGGTGTGGTGGCGCCTCCTTCTTTGGAGGTTTTTAAGCAGTGGCTGGATGGCCATCTGTTGGGAGTGCTTTGATGGGTGTTCCTGGGGGTTGGACTCGATGGCCCCTGAGGTCTCTTCCAACTCTGTGATTCTATGATTCTATGTCCTTCCGGCAGAGCCAGTGCCAGGATTCCCACCGGATGTCTATGTGAAAAGGTAGGGTGTGGAAAGAACCCAACTGTAAAGTTAGTCAGTTGAATTCAAATCTGTGTTGAACTGACACTGAATCTTGCTGTGTTCCCTGTTGAGTGACTTGTCTGCTACGCTGAGTCTCCTTTTCTTTAACTCATAGGGCAGCTTCCAGTAAGGCAATGGAGGTTGGTGGCTCCCACATCATGAGGTGATTCCACTCTGAATTTTAGTACAGACTTTAGAGGAGGTCTCCAAGATGTGGATAGTTTAAAGTTTTGTGTCCAGAGTAGATTCACCATCCCATAACATACAAATGACCAACTGCCATTGAAGGTAGGCTATTTAACTGTACAGCGATGTACAGTTCTGGCAGATCCTATCTAGCACTTTGTTTGTGTTAATAACATGGGGGATAAAATACTAGCAAAACTATTTCCTGGATTTGCCCATACAAGTTTTTTAATGTTTAAGCTGGGGGTGGAAAGAATATTAAAAAATATTAGAAACGTGATTGGAAAATATGTTTTTTGAGAGTCACAAAACACCGATAAGAAGAATCCTGGATTGACAAGAATCTTCACAGTTCAGGACTTTATTCTGCACAAAATTTGCAGGTGATTCTTTTGTGAAGAAGAAAAGCATTTTCCGTCCAAGAAACAGCATTTTCTGCATGGAAAATAATATTCTCATGCAGAAATATTAATTCCTGCACAGAAAATGTTTTCTGCACCAAAAAAAAAAGCTGTAATTGGGAATTTGTTCTACATAAAATTCACATGTGGTTGATTTACATAGCAAAATGTAGAGACAACAGCGTTTTCTATGCAGGAATAAATATTTCCGTTTTAAGATACTATTTCCCAGACAGAAAATGTTGCTTACTGCACATAAAATGCTGTTTCCTATACAAATCATCATTATTGTCATCATCATCATCTTCATTTATACCCTGCTTTTTTTCTGGTTGGGATTCAAAGTGGCTTACAATAATTTTTTTTTAAAAAAAAAGCTAAAAATCATGGCATACAAAAGTTAAAACATAAATTAAATGCTAAAATAAGAATTAAAACAAAGTTAAAATGAATAATTAAAACTTACACATCCATAAATTCAGTACAGTTAACAATATTCAGCCCCTTTTATCACACAGGCCATAATCCCACGCTGAACACCTGTCCGGAAAAAAAATGTCTTTGCTTGACTGTGGAAATAAGTAAGAAGAGTGCCAGTCTGACTTCTTTGGGAAGGTTGTTCCAGAGCCCGGGAGCAGCCACTGAGAAATTCCTTTCCTATGTTCCCACCAGATGTACCTGTGAAAGCGGTAAGACAGAGAGAAGGACCTCTCCAGCAGATCTCAGAGCCCAGTGTTTCCTAAGGAAGAATATGCTTCTTCAAATAACGTGGCCCTGAACTGTGAAGGGCTTCAAGGTCAAAGCAGCACTTTGAATTCTGCCTGGAACAAGACTGGCAGCCAGTGAAGCTGTGGCAACAGAAGGGTTGTGTGAACTACCATGTATGAATTTTACACAGAATAAAACCCCAATTACAGCTTTTTTTTCTGCATAGAAAACAATGTTTTCTATGCAGAAATGAAATATTTTCCATGCAGAAAAATGCTGCAAATTTTGTGCAGAATAAGTCCCAAATTGTGAATAGCCTTTGAAAACTGCTTGGTTAGTGGGAAGAAAATCACTAAAATTACTTGTTGCCACTTTTGAGAAGAAACATTCCCACTTTAAATATTTCCCTTTAGCTCCACTTCTCTTCCTGAAAATATAGGCAGCTGCCATTGATCTAAGTTGCCTTGGAGGAGTTTGCTTCTGATGTAAACATAGCTCAAAGCAAGCCAACATGATAACATAGGTCAGGATTGTGTTCAAACATCAGTGATTATTCCTGCCTTTTTTTAAATCTAGCAAGCTCTGCGATTGTGCCGGAAATTTGGGGCATGGATTCATCACCTTGGCAGAAGAAGAACTCTTATCTCAAGATAGATTAGTATGCTCTTATCTCCAGAGTTTCACTCAATTAATCATGCGTTTGCTGTGACTTAGTTCATTGCCACTCCTCGCTGTCACAGTGTCATTGAATGCTGGCATAGGAGGATGTGCTCTGCTCAATTGCTGGGACCAATGGCAATTTCTGAAGATAGCTTGTAAACTCAAGTGGAAAGGCAGAAGACAGGATGAAAGGAGTGTTAATAAACAATAGTGGCAAGAGGACAGAGAAGGAAGATGTTTGCATATTTTAAGCCTGTCAATATTATAAACATATTGAAACTGGGAATGGAGAGAATCTTTTAGCCAATGAAGTCCATTTCGTTTATAGGGGGGGAAGTGCTCTTCCCTCAAATAATGTGAAATTAAATAATTTAATAACTTGGACAGTCAAACAAAGCTTATGGCCATCAAACAAGAAACAAAGCCCCACTGAAAGGCACCTTGGGGGAAACTCACATTTGCTTCCAGCTCCGGTCAGATCAAAGATACTGGAAGTTGCCTTTCACCTAAGGGTCTGTGCACAACCTGACCTTCTATGAAGAGTCCAATATTTTGCTATAGATGTCTTGCAAACATAGGGCCACAGAGTAATTTATTAATATGTGATACCACCAAGAGGCCAGGGACAGTAGAGAACTCTTTCCCCACATTTTCATTCAACAACCCTGATACAGGTAGCTTTTTCCTCACTGCTAGCAACATCAAGGAAAGAAAAGAACTTGGGGGGAAATCGGATGAGGTCATGCTGGCTGGTGGATTCTGGGAATTGTGGTCCAAAAACAATCTGTATAAAATTAGGAGGAAACTGGGGAGGGGGTGGAATTGGCACCAGATTGCATGGAGATGTGTGGGAGTGGGCTGAAGCTCTGCAACCCTACCACTGTATCATTGTACCACACCCTGTTTCATCTTATTTTCAAAGCTAAGCAGGCTTGAGTCTGCTTGAGGATGGGAGACTACATACCCTTCAACATTTTGCAGATGAAAACCAGAACATGTGGGGTGAAGCAACATGAGAGAATGCTCAAGATGGCAAAGGTTACTAATAAGGAAGAGCATATAAGTTAGGAGAGATATAACAGTTTTGTTTTTGCCTGGGTGTACTGGAATGAGTGAGATTCTAGTCCATTTGAACTCAGTTTGCTGCAAACTGTTTTACTGCAAAAGTTTACTGAGGCCAAAGAGCTCTCTGGCTGAGAATTCTAAATGCCCCTCCCTTAATTTCAAACCCCAGGATTCCATAGCATGTTGAAAGTGGAATAATAACATTATTATGATGTAGTGCAGAAAGGCCCTAAGAGGTGAGGTGGAAGAAGGAGAGGAAAACCAGGATGCTTTAAAAGCTGCTGAAGTAGAACAACAGAGGAGTAATCACCAGCATGGAGTAGTGGTTTGAGCATTGGACTATGACCCTGGAGACCAGAGTTCAATTCTCTGTTCAGCCATGGAAAACCATTGGGTGACCTTGGGTGCATCACACACTCTCAGCCCCAGAAAACCCTGTGATAGGTTTGCCTTAAGCTCATCACAGATCAGAAATGACTTAAAGACACATAACAATCCCTGCCAAACTGGAAGAGTTGGAGAGTATGAGACTAGCAGGTTATGCCAGTGTTCTCCAGTTAGGGCTGGGAGAGAATCCTGATGAAACCCTGGAGAGTCACTGTGGCAGTCAGAGTTGACAATACTGGGCGAGGTGGACCAAAGGGCTGATTTCCTACTAGGCAACTTCCTTTGTTCCTATTCTCATCCCGGCATCTTCCTGGTTGCTAGGCTAGATCACCAGTGCAAGCATATCTTCCTTCTTGTTGTTTTATTGATAGTCCTCATAAATGTGAAAAGTCCTGCCCCCATCCTTGTTGAAAACTCTACATTGCATTCGCACAATCCTCATGTATTTCCCTGTAAGCAAAACAAGCTGAGTTCTTCAGCTTAGCCAAATATATTTTAAGTCCTTTATCATCTATTTGTTCACCTCTGAATCTGCTCCAGTTTGTTTTTGTCCTGAAAAGAGACAGAAAGCAGCTTTCCGAAAGACAAAATTCATTCCTCTGGTTACTGGGGAACTTGTTCACATAACAGAGCAAAACAGCAGACCCAAGCACTGTGCTACTTTTCTTTTCCTCAGCCCTATGTTCCTCAGATTTAAAGCTGGAGTTTTATCTAAGAATCTGAATATGTGTCTGGTAGAAGGCACTAATCCATATACCAGGCAATCATTAGAGCACAGCAGTGGTTTTATCAGCCCGAATGCAAATACATTAGTCACTGAAAGGGGATATACACTGGAAAGTGGTAGTGATTCAAGTAACATTGAACCAGGGATAGCAAATCTCTGGCCCACAGGGAAAATCAGTTGGCAGGGCTTCCCCATCTCCCACAATGTTTTTTTTTCTTTTCCCCAGCCAGTAATTAACAAAGAAAGGATATTTAAAGATATTTAAACATGAATAGTCTGTGCAGAATTGAGCTGTACTTGGCAGGCATGAAAGCTGTTGCACTGAAACTTACTCCCAAGAAGACACAAAAACTTAAGCTTTATGCATTTGATACGGGAAAGTTCAAAATGCAAGTATTACTTCTAGCTCCACATATTTTGCCTTATCCCTGCTGACACTGTCATTCCTCCAGTCCCACATCCTTTGCCCCATTCTCCACTGCTGAAAAGCAGCCTCCAGTGTAACCTCAAAGGTGGGGAACCTTGAGGTCCTCCAGCAGTGCCAATCTCTCCTTCAAAGGGTGGGGAATTATAGCTTAAAGGAGGCTTGTGATGGAGGAGGGTAACCATAGGACCTTTACATTTGTGTATACCCATAATAACTGTAGGACATCAGTTGAGAGTTAAAAGAATGTCTTTATTGAGGGAATTCACACACAAAAACAATCATGCAGTCTCATGAACCACACAAGCCTAGTGAAGGTAAAGGAGGTAATGGCTGGATAGCGAGAATTTGGGGGTGAAGTGGGTGATAATTAGTATTCCAGGAGCTGGGGATTGAAGCGAAATGGCTCAAACATGACAGTTTGAGGGTAACCATGAGGATCAGGAGCAAATGGACAGAGTGACATGCCTACGTGTATCCAAGGAGTAACAGATCATCAGATTTGGAGGCAGGGTTTAAATACCCTTCTTCTGTCCTAAAGGGGAACATGTTAATTGCTCTCTGGCAGGGTAAACAAAAGGGGAATGGAATAGACTAATGGTCTTAACTTCCGGTGGCAAAGAATTGATGGGAGTTGTAATAGCCTCTTAATGTCTGGGCAAAGGGGAGGGGACAAAGGGGAATTTTGGCAGGAAGAGGGTACAGGTTGAAGACAATTCATTGCTGTATTGAGGCAGTTGCGTTTGCCGTTGTACTTGATGGTTGAGGTCTTTGACTGGATTATTGCAAGCTCATCAGTGCCAGGGCTTTCTGGTGAATCCCTTTGAATGTATGTCTTCCAACAAGAGTCCTTGTGGATTCTAACAAGAGCCCTTTTTCAACATGGCATTCTGTCATAAGTGTGAGTTTTATATTTATTTTATGTCAATTAAACAGTATTTATAGCCAATCATATGGTATCACAGATTGGGGGTATATGGCATGGTAACACCAAGACCCTTCCAAAAAACAGAATTCAGATCCCAAGCCAACAAATGGTTTCCAGATCTGCCCTAAACCATGGTTTAATGCTATGTGAGTGAGTCTTGTACTCTTACATGCTCCCTTCTCCTTTCGTCTTCTGAGATGGCTGTAAGGAGAACAGAAGCATCTCTTCCTATTACCATTTAATTGCAGCTTGTCACTTCATCCAAACTAGGACAATCATAGTTAATTGAAACTATGGTTTGTCCAAATGAGCCAAAACCAAACAGTCCAAGAAAAAAGCATTGTTTCTGATTATGACTACTTTGTAGAAACCATAGTTTAAAACCAATAACATTTCTGGTGTGGAATAAATGGTAAGTGGAGAGTAGTTGAAAATGGACGTAATTGTTTTGCATCATCTTATAACCATACTGTGAAGAAGTTCACAATTGCAGAACACTGAACTGAAATGAATTGGAACACTGCAGCCACACAGAGTTGATCAGCGCCATTTAGCTGATAATGGTGAGGAGTCTGACAAGAAAAAAAGTGATAGCAGCCACAATTCAGTTTCATAAACATGGATGCATACACAAGTTTTCATGCTCAGACTTTAAAAGCTAACCAATCAAAGCCCTTTTCATTTCAAATCTTCATGGGGAATTTTTCAAATGAGAAATTAAATTTGCAAGTTTCTTCATAGATTAACTGGAAAAAAAATCATTCTTAAAAATAAAAAAAACTCAAAGCAAAAGTGACAGACTTGTGTACCCAGACAGAAAATTTTGTGTCCTTTGCTCTTAAAAGTCTGCTTTTGACACTTTTTGTACTCAGTCCTGTCTCCAGAGTCAAATTAGGGTCACCACCTTTCTGTCTTTATCAACTACATTACAGACAGATATGGATCCTGTATGATTTTGGAAGGTAAGCAGGGTCAGCTCTATTTAGTTCTTGGATGGGGAACTGCCAACAAATACCAGGTGCTGTCCACTATATTTCAGTGGAAAGAACTGGAAAAACCACCTCTGAGTATTTCTTGCCTAAGAAAACCTTATGAAATGCATGCTATAAGTTGGCAGATGACTTGAAGGCACATAAAGAAATACACAAAGAGCACAATAAAAGCCAGTATGATGTAGTGGCTTGAATATTGAACTAGGACTCTGGGAAATCAGGACTCAAATCTCTGCTTAGTCATGGACACACACACTGGATGGCTGTGGAGAAGTCACATTCTTTCAGCTTCAAATGAAGGCAATGACACCATCATGCCCAACAAATCTTGCTATGAAAACCCTGTGATATCCAATAGTAACCATAATGTGGCCATAAAGTGGAAATGATTTGAAGGCACACAATATTAACAAAACAATATCAATATCTATGGCATTTGGCCATTCCAGAAAGCTGAGAATATTGCTTGGTTCATTTTGGATAAAAACATAGCAAGATTCACAAATGTCACCAAAAAAATTGATGGAAAGAAGTTATGATATAGAACCCAGGAAAAAGCTGATTTGCCTATTTGTATGAAGAAGAAAAAAAAGAAAAAGAAACAGAATCACATGTTTTTGCCATGAAGAAATTCACATTGTTTGAGCAATATTTAAAATAAGAACTTGCTTTAGCCAATGAGATGGTGCACGAAGTTACAATGCTAAAACTTAAGAGACCCTTTCTGTGATTCTTTAAAGTGCAATAAGTCAATCCATTTTTTTTTCTAAAACAATGTTCATATTATTACAATTCTCAGAGTGGGTGTTTTTATTATGTATCCTGCATACCTTGACAAGAAATAAAGTCTTGGAGACTTTGCAAATTTGTTGTTATTCTTTTTGTTGTTGTGAAAATGAAATACAGAGACAAGCCAGATGGTTTAGAAGGACTCCTATTACCTTAGAAACCTGGTGCAACGTTTAAAAATGCCTTGAAAATATCCAGTGTTGTCTTGCAAAATCACTTTGTGTTTAATAACGTTCTGTACCACGTGCTGAAATATAGGTGTCCAATGGTTGAGTGGCAGTGATATGTGTTATGGAATAAAGAACTGTGTCAGTATCAGGTAAGAACCAAAGTATGGCTCTGTTTTGCTTCCTATAAAACAGCAATTATCTAAAAGAATGCCACATATTAACACCCAACAACTTTTTTTTTCAGTCTCTGTTTACAATCAGAATAGCACGGTTTGTCTGTAGATTGGAGGACATATATTACTTGACATACTTCAAATGTTGTATTTGTAAAAAGTTTTTAAACCTTCCTCCAGACAGTTAGGTGAATAAAGAAACAAACAAATAAAAACTTGGATTAAGTGAATTAAGCCAGGGCATTTTCTGATCCCATGTGCTGTGTTGTATGGTATAAAAATGGGCCAAGTCCACAGGGAAGTTTGTGGGAGCAGAATCAAGGTTATTCCATACAATATCCAAATATGCAGAACCAAAAGAACTATGTTCTCATGAGGCAGTACTTGTGTTATAAGTAACTGTTAGTGCTCTTATTTTTTGTAAAGAACGTAAGCAACTGAGTCTCAGTCTCTTAAAATACTATTGTTTTTGTATGGGGACACATGCACACACCCTGTACATGTCAAGTGGCTGAAACTGGATGACTGTTTTTACAACTCCTCAAGCAACGAGGCCATAAAATCCTTATCTTGGGTCTAGTTCGGTGTGGATTCCGCAATAAAATGTGACCCTGGGAGACCAAAAATGTTACATTTTCTTGAATGAAGGTCAACATAAGATTTTCGTGTCAGTCATTTTAAAGTTACCAAGTTTAAGGGTAAATACGCTTGACACAGACTTTGACATCAGTGTAATGAGCCAATGTGCTATAGCAATTACAGTACGTTCATCTTGTTGTGCATGCCAATGAACATCTGCAACTGCTGAAGCTTGAGTCTACAGCTTATTGTATACCAAAAGTCTCTGCTTTTTTAAAAAAAAATTGGAATTGTGTAGCATAATGGGGAGGGTGCAGTGTCCCAGGAGGGGGCAATGCAGCCCTCAATCCCTAGCAGTTGCACATCCCTGTTTTATAATGTAGTTTAGACCTATTTTTATTACAGCAGAAGCCCAGAATTGCTGGAATTTGTAATTCCAGGATAATGTGTTAGGTGACTAAAACCGGGGGAGGCTCACAAATAGCATTCCTAGGCACATTAATGATGATTGCTTCATTTTCAGGATCAAATTATACTCTGTTTTAGTAACATCATTCTTAAACATCAACACAACTTTTGCATAAACTGTCTCCATCTATAAATTAGAACCTTGACAACAGGAAATCCCAAAGGGCAGCCCCCGTGAGATGCAGTGGAAAAGTTGTGGCTTGGTGACACTGCCTTGCAGGGGTGAGGAGAGGGAAGGGCATGTTAAGCCCAACTAAAACCTGTAAAAAAGGAAGAAGAAGAAGAAGAAGAAGAAGAAGAAGAAGAAGAAGAAGAAGAAGAAGAAGAAGAAGAAGAAGAAGCAGCAGCAGCAGCAGCAGCAGCAGCAGCAGCAGCAGCAGCAGCAGCAGCAACAGCTATATCTTCCATATGAAACAGAAGCTAAACTGCACATATGTGTACGTGTGTCCTTCAGTGGTTCACTGCTAATTCATTTCTCCCAACTTTGCTCTTCCTCTTCCCACTGTCATCACTTGTCCCTTATCAGCCCATCTGGCCTTCACTGGCCTTTTCTTGGTCCACTTTGGCCCTGCTGCCATTGAAATATCACAGCAGGCTTGGCTTTCTTTGACAGTGTGCCTGGCAGCTACCCCAAACAGAAACCTCCAGAATTTGAAGAAGCTGATAATCTTTCAAAGACCCCCTTCATCATTTCCCTACAATGTTCTTCTAGTTTCTAAATTTGAAACTTCTCTTCCTGGAAAGCTAGAGGGGTGGTGGCGGAGGGGGGAGATGGGAATGAATCATGAGCCCTGGCATGCTGTCCCGGCAGCCTCCTCCAAGCCAAAAGCAGCAACACTTCACAGCAGCCTCTTCAGCCTTATGCAATTGACAAAAGCAGTAAAAAGATCTTTCTTTTTCCACTCTGTTTGAGAGGCTGTATGTATATTTGCTAGCAAAGCAGCAAAGCGCTGTGTATGTTTGTGCGTTGCCATGCGAACTGGCACAAGGAAATCCACAGACACCATATGTGGTTGAGAAATAGTTGGTGCTTTTTTAAAAAGGGGGGGAAATTCCCCATGTCTGCATAATCTCTTGCTTTTGGTATGCAGTAAACATTCCACATGTTAAAGGGAACCTCCTACATAGCTCTAGTAAGGACATTCTTAAAACGCAAGAGTTTTCTGCCAAAGTAATGGTCACACAATGTGCGTGTAAATAGGCTGGCCTGCACACACTCATATGACAACAGTGGAACTGCACATTTTTTTCTATAACTCCTACATTGGTTCTCTCATCTCAGTCCGCTTCCTCACTAGACTGTTACAGTGCTATTATTCCACTTTCAACATTCCATGGAATCCTGGGGTTTGCATTTTAGGGAGGGATAGGATGTTGAAAGTGGAATAATAGCACTGTAACAGTCTAGTGCAGAAATGGCCTCAGTGATTACTCTGGTTGAAATATATTGCCACTGCCCCATCCAGACTTGTTCTCTTTCAGGCCTGAGTTAGGGGGAAAGAGAGCTGATAAAAAGCTACCCATGAGAAATCCAGGTGTCCGCTAAACTAATGGGAAGGAAGACACATGAATATTTACATCATTAAAGTAATTGACTCATTTGTGTTAAACTGTGTGAAATTTAACCCTTTTTCTCCTTGGTCCTTTTCACACGCGGAGGAAGAACCGGATAAGTCCATCGCCTGCAACCGGGTAAGTCCATCGCCACATGGAGCAGTATGAATTCGCTGCTCCACACTCGTCAGCCTCCCGCAGCGTCCTGCGGCATCCAAAATGGCGGCTCCCGGCTGGCGGAGGCTCTCCACCAACCGGAGAAGCTCACCAGCCAGAAGCCCGCCCCCTGGCAGGTCTGCAGGTGCGCACTTGCGCGCGCCTGCAAATCTACACTGGGCACTGTGACGGGGCTGCAAGGGGCTGCACGTGGTTGCATGTCCCGTGCTTTTTAAAAACCTCATGAAAAGTGGTTTTTAAAAAGCACGTGGCGCCGCCACTTTCAGTCGCTCCTGCGCGGATTGGGGTGTGGAACTACACAAAAGTAGTCCGCCCCAATCCACTTTATGGTGTAGATGACCTCCGTCAGAGGTCACTTTACACCGTTTTTTAACCCCCGTGTGGAAAGGGCCCTTGTTTCTAATGATTGATTTTTCCCTCTTTGAGGCTGAATGTTTTATTTTTATATTTTCATTTTAGCCCTCCAATTTCTTGAAGGTTAGGGGCGCAAGAACACCATGAATGTAGGAAAAAATGTGAATTAAAATAAAAAATCATGAACACTATTTTTTTTTAACCAGTGGAAGTTGGCCATAGAGTCATGCTGGTGGACCTAGCAAAAGAAGTGTTCTCTCCAGGAACCTCTGGGTCTTCCAGTGTGACTCTATGGTCTACTTTCAGTGGAAGTGGATTGTAGAATCACACTAGAGGACTTAGAGACTCCTAGAAAGAACATTTTCCCCCCGTGGCAAGGGCAATAGAATATTTTTTTTTAATCTATGAATAACCAAAACCACAAATGCTGAACCCATGAAAGCAGAGGGCCCACTGTATTCAAAACCATGACCTTGTTTTTAGCAGCAGGCTAGGATCTTTTATGACAGGGGTGGACCTCCAGGTGCTATTAGACTACAATGCCCATCAGCCCTACCCTGCATAGCCAGTGATAAAGGATGATAGAAGATCCAGTCCAAGAACATGTTTCCCACTTCTTTCTTATAGTCCAAAACAGCCAGACCAACCAGATGTTGTAGACTAGAGTAAACTTGGGCAGTCATGTGTCTTTACAGAGGACAGGCCTCTTTTGAAGGGCTGTTTGGTCCAAGAATAGTTCATGCTAAAGAAGAGACCTGGAAGTTTCCTACTAACTGTTTCAACAGAATAATAAGCTTAGTAAGCATAAGTCAACTGTTTGTAATCTTCCCCACTATGGTGAGATATGCTGAACTCCTCTTTAAATTAAAGAAATTATTTCTAAATTTGTGAGTTTACATACAGATTAGCATGTAGAGATCTGTGCCCTCCTTTGTCTGCTGTTCTGATGATGTGAATTTCCTGTTTCGGTGATTGGTAAGTGACCATATGAATGTCAACAGCCCACTATATGTGGAAGATTCTGCAAACTATAATTAGGAATTGAAAGTTAGTACTATCAGGTTTTTTAAAAAGGTTATAGCTACATCAGTCAATAGACAAATAGATATCCCCTTAGAGGTTGGTTAGCATAATATGTTGTCTGGGCAACACTTCAGGGAAGTTAATTCCTTACACCTAAGCAGAGGGGGTGGTGATGAGCTTGCCAAACTCTCACCCACACAAGGCAGTGCCCTAGGATCTGCTTCCAGTCATGTTCAGCCATGTCTCTTTCTGCAGAAGCCCAGCTTCTGAGATTAACATCAGATCTTAGTTATGGGCTGTCATGATAAGGCAGCTTCCTTTTAAGAATTTTTGAAGATTCATGGGGGGGGGCCAAGAAGGGGAGAATACTTCTCAAGCCCTTTCTTATTTTAACTCAGTGCTCAATTAGATTTAAGGACTACATTTCTGCTTGTAAGATGTCTTCAAACAGACTCCACCTGGAATACTGTGTCCAATGCTGGGCACCACAGTTCACGAAGGATATTGACAAGCTGAAAAATGTCCAGAGGAGGGTGACCAAAATTTTAGAAGGCCTGGAAACCATGCCCCGTCAGAAGAGCCTTAGGGAGCTGGGCATGTTTAGCTTGCAGAAGAGAAGGTTAAGAGGTGACATGATAGCTATGTTTAAATATTTGAAGGAACGTCATTTGAAGGATGGAGCAAGCCTGCTGTTTCAGAGACTAGGGCATGGAGCAACAGCTTCAAACTTCAAGTAAAGAGATTCCATCAGGAAGTTCTTCCTAATATTTAAAATAGCAGTTGACAGTGGAATGAACTGCCTTGGAGTGTGATGGAGTCTCCTTCTTTGGAGGTTTTTAAACAGAGGCTGTATGACCAACTGTCCGGAATGCTTTGATGGTGTATTCCTGTTTAGCAGGGAGCTGGACTGGATGGACGTTGTGGTCTCTTCCAATTCTATGATTCTATGACTGCACAGTTTTTGAACATGTTCATGCATTGGGCAGAAAATTGTTTAAATTGCTCATTCTCCTGTACAAGAATGCATAATTTAAACAAGCACATTCTTACTCACCTCTAGCTGTGCTGTGGGGATAAGGAAAAGCCATGTCTCCCTGCCTACCCCTGCCTACCCATCTCTCAGAAAGGTCCCATATTCACCACACAAATGGGCCAATAGTTCTGATTCATATGTATTCATGCACAAAACTTTCTTTTATTAGCAGCCTTCAGTTTTAAAAAAAACCCTCTTGTCTCCAGGCCACACCAGAACTGGGACAGCATCACCGACTTACATCAGGAGGCTGCCCCATTATTTCCTCATGTGTAACCCCATTTGTGAGGTGTCTGAGATAAGTCAGGTGTTTGTAACATGTCTGAAAATCCTGAGAGCCCTGACACTTCAGTTCCTCACACGCTGTGGAATGAAGGCAATGTACAGAGATGACTTTGGGTGAATATTTGTCTAGAGGGATTGTATGAACAATACCAGCAATGGCCACCCAAGTTGCAGCTTGTTCCGTGACTAACAGTACAAAGTCTCAGATTCTTCCGCTACTGCAAAAAGAGATGTTATGCTTTTTTCTCCTCCTCTTCTTCTGCTTCTTTTAACTATAACATGACGGAATTCAAGAAAGAAGGCAGGAAAATCTTATAAGGGGAAACTGCAAAGAAGACTCAGTGGATTCATCTGTTTTCAGCCCACACTCTGATGACAATTAATGATTAAAAAAACAGCAGCTTAATTCCAGGCAAAGTTTGGAAATAATGCATTCACAGGAAAAAAAAATGTTACTTGTGACATTTTTGAGCAGGGAGTGCCAATGTTGTTAATTTCAACATTATACTACCAGAGATGCAGTGTCAATGGCATGAAGAATGTAACTGGCTCCTTTTTGACACTGGTGGCAGTGGCCACCATCCTCAAAATCGATTTGCATCTTGGATAGTGCCTTTAAAGTTTGAACTAAAATCCAGAGCAGATTTACTATCCCACTGGCATGGGAACAACTGGCTTCTGCCACTGATTGGGGGAGTCAGTTGAGAGGGATGTGGTCAGTATTTTCAAATTATTTTTAACAATTTAGCCTAAACATAACGTATTAGTACAGTTAGCCCTCCACATTCATTAGGGTTAGGCACACAGGACTCCCACAGAAGTGGGAAAATCACAAATATAAAAATGTGTGTGTGTGGAAAGGGGACTGAGGCATGGTGGGGAAAATGGGTACCTAAGGTCCAAACCAGGTCAAAGAAAGAAGAGGGAAAGGGAGTGGGTTGCCATGGTGGTCTCTTTTGTACATCTCCTTTCTTGGGTATCTGTGGGGGACACTGGGAGAGGGTTTGTGGTGCTAAGAAATTGGGCCTCAAGATCCATCTTTAGCTGGCCAGGAAGCAGCTCATGAAGGGGAGGATGACCAGAGGTGGTTTTTCAAAGGGCTGGACAGCCTGATTGGAACTGCCAAGAGGGATGGTTCCCCCAGAAAAGACATGCCTGAGGTAGACAGGCAAGGACTGGAGAAACTGGCAAATAATAAAATCTGTGAAAGTGAAGCCTGAAAATATGGAGGGCTGACTATAACATGTTATTAATGAGTCACATTGTGGTATTAGTTTTTACATGAAGAAAATTGTAACTGCAACAAATCCCCCACACACACACCTACTGTTTTTGTTTGTTTGTTTGTTTTAAAAGAAACTCTACAATATTAACTTTAAAAGTAATCTTTCCAAACTCTGATTGAGAGGCTAAGTTGGGAGACAGGAGTCTCTCACGCCATTCTCATTTCTTTGGAATATACTTCTAGAGCATGTTGGAAGGAGGAGCCGTGCTGTTTGATATTCTGCGTGGAAAGTAGTTTGCCATAGGACTAGCTATACCTAGAACTTGAAGGAAAGATGGGGCAAAGTGCAATTAATAAATACATATGTAGTAAAGCACATTGAAGTCATTCCCTTCCCATAGGCTGTGCATTTGTTGTCATTTTGAACTCATGTTCCAGTTTATGCTCCAAGAGAATATTTATCTTTGGTTATTAATTACATTCATATCTCACATGTCTTCCAAGGAGTTCAACGTGGCATGCCACCTTATTCCATTTTAAATGCCATGGAAACATCCCATGGAATCCTGTTTTTTTGTAGTTTGGTGAGGCCATAGAGGAGCTCTCTGGCAGAGGATTTTATGATGACTTCCCTAATCTGCAGCTCCCAGGATTCCATTGGACGGAACCATAGTAGTTAAAGTGCAATAATAGCATTATAATTGTGTGATGTGAATGGGATCCAGATTGAGAATGAGTGACAAACCCAAGGCTGAGTGAGTTTCAAGGCTCAGAGGGGAATTAAACCTTGCCCTCCCAAGATCAAAGGTCTTTCTGCACTACACTGATATAGTGCTATTATTCCACTTTCCACATCCTGGGGAATTCTGAGGTTTGTAGTGTGCTGAAGCCAAAGAGCTCTCTGGCCAAGAATTCTAAATGCTCCTCCCTAAAGTGCAAACCCCAGGATTCTATAGGATGTTGAAAGTAGAATAATAGCACTACAACAGTGTTGTGCAGAAAGGCTGCAAGTCTAACCACCACAATACATTGCCTCTGTAAACATGAGGTACTCTCCATATCTAGAAACAGGGAAAGTGTTGGATCTTGTCATTTTTTAAAAAATAATACATTGTCTAGAAAACATTGTTTTGTTTTGTTTACAGCCACTGTTCAGAATCCTATAAGATGCTTAAATCTTCATAAGCAAACTAATGTCTGTTGGAATTAAAATTGGGCAGATCTATGATGTCCATATCCAGTAAGGAGTGGTTGTGTTACTACATAGGGGAGACAGCAAAATGATTAATGCTCTTTGAAACCGATGCACATTAGAACTGATGCACACCAACACTCCAGCTCAAGGGTGCTGATGCACATTGGTAGAGCCTGAGGACACTCAGGAAGCTTTTGCCCGTGTCTTGTTATCTTCACAATTCGCTAAAAGAGTTTCTTAGCACCAACATTACATAGCTAATTACACATAAATGTACACAATACAGACCATGATAGCATACAGCCAGCATGGTGCAGTGGTTTCAGCATTGGATTATGACTTGGAGACCAGAGTTTGATTCCCCACTCAGCCACGGAAACCCACAGAGTGACCTTGGGCACGTGACACACTCTCAGCCCCCAGGAAACACCATGATAGATTTGCCTTAGCATTGTGATAAGTCAAAAATGACTTGAAGGCAAACAACAACAACAACAACAACAACTGGCCATGACAGAGGATTCTGCCCATAAATTAGTAAATAACGTATCAGTAAAACAGTGCATTCTGCTGATATTTATACTGTTTACATTCTTATTGTGAACAATTCCTTAAAATCCAGATACACAGAATGCTTACAACATACATAGGAAGATAGCCATCTTTATAGAGGAGAAAAGATGAAGACTGATTCCACTGTCATGAAACTGTCATACAATGATATCTGTTTCCTGTTCAGAAAGCAAACTTCCTGATTGCCTTGGCCATTAACCTCCACCATGTGGCCTCTGTCTTCTTAAGCATGTTCAGTGGCAGCACAGGGTAGAGGACACTATCTATGTGGGACATCTTCAAAGGGAACTCAGAGTCTGTTTTCTCCAGTATCAGCCTGTCTGGTCTTTTGAGCAAAGCCCCCATGTTTGTGGAGAGCCCATCATTCATGAATGCACGTACACACACCAAAACAAATGAGCCTTAAAACAGGGTACCCAGTTACACATCACCACCTGAAAAGAGACAAAAGAGGACACTTGATTTGCATAACATCTTTCTGTGTTGATTAATATTATAACTACAGTTTTAGAAATGATTGCTATATTTTAAATGGAAATATTTTTTATATCTTACCATAGTGGAGAAGACTTGGCCCTTCAAACAGAAGCCTGTCTTCTCTCAAGCAGGACATGTGGGAAGCTAATCTACCTTAAATATGTATTTATGTGTTTAATAACTTTCTCATAAATTGGTTTGATTCGGTCGCTATCAAAAGGATTTTAACTGTAATTGCTGGAAATGTATTTTAATACCTTCATTGGCTGGACATTTAAGCTTTAATCATTAAGGTTCCCAGATCTCAGATCTTGGCATCTCTTGTGCAGTTCTCAGAGTGAGGAGGCAGTCTTTCAGGAGGAGGTCACAACCCTGAAAATTTGGGTGGATGTATATTTCCTCAGTTGTTAGCCTTCCTGCTTTCTACTTGAATGGCGTGCTCTGTGCAACTATAGTTGATTATTAATGCATTGTGCTTAATCACATCACTAGGGCTCCCCCTTGAAATATCACAAGGGCTCATCCTCAGGTTTTGGTCTTAAGTACTACAGGATTGTTTGTTGTTTTTGCAGCAACAGACTAACATGGCTACTCCAGATGAACCCCCCAAAAGCTGCAAATATGATTCAGAAAACATTCAGCCTTCAAAACTGTTCTATTGGCCATTATCATTGCTGGCTGTACTGGGATTTGTTATATTTTTAACTAACTGACAATATTTGAAGTGTTTTGAACATGACTATCTATCCTTACTTTCCAAATGGCAAAAAGTTCCAGGAACAGCATTTACCCACGTTTCCCCCCCCCTTCTTGTGTTAGAGATATATGGCATTTCTGCAGCATTGCAGTATTTTTGTACAGACTTACACTGAGCCTAGTGCTAACTCTGATTAGCACATCAGCACTGCTCAGCACATCCACTGTTTGCAGTTCACTATAGGCTTAGGCAAGGTGCCCTTAGCAGACCCCCCCAATGTCTGAATTTCTGTCCAACCCCAGGTTTTGTCAGGGATGTAGTGAAGAAACCTACTGCTGGTGCTACTCGAGCCTCCACTGTTCTTTCTCCCATCCCCATCCTTCCAGAGCAGTACAAGAGTGGGCTGCTCCAAGTTAGTACTTGCAGTAGTGTTAGAAAACAGTGGCAGTAGGATTACTAGGGGCTGGCCAGCCAGCCACCAACAGAGC
Organism: Ctenosaura bakeri; assembly: GCA_948474755.1. Taxonomy (NCBI): domain Eukaryota; kingdom Metazoa; phylum Chordata; class Lepidosauria; order Squamata; family Iguanidae; genus Ctenosaura; species Ctenosaura bakeri. The sequence goes on from CAOLHI010004252.1 coordinate 27,706, forward strand.
AACACTCTTACTAGCACTGCAATTAAGGTGTTTTTCTCTCACAGTGGATTTTCCTCAGACATATGTGCTTCAACAATCAGACTTGCAAATTAAACCCATGTTTACCTTCAAGTGACCAATCAGAAAACAGACAGTCTAAATGCAAGATATACAGCTGCACATAACTATGTGCTTTAATAAACAGACATCTTTCACTGGTTGAGGGATGCATGGTAAATATATTGTCTAGTCTGCCCTTAAACTTCCTGGCTGAATTCTGTTATTGCCATTCCTCAGCGTAACACAGGAGGAGGTTCCTTCTTTATGTTGCTGGCCTGGCTGAACATGGTAATACTGCTGTGCTACCATCCTCAAATTATCATGGGATGCAGTAATATCAGGAAGCAGTATGTTGGTTCAGCTCAGTCAGTAAGACTGCAGAGTTTAGTTATTTGCTGCTAATGAATCCATATCGCACCAGCTGATACCTTCTTCCTATTTTTCTTCCTGGCCTTTGTGGAGGCAACCAAGCTGGATCTGAAACTGGGTCTAAAAGAAGAGAAGCTGGTACACACCCTTTCACTACCATCATGGTTGGGGAATTTGGAGTTGTTGTTTTAAAGAGCAATTTCCCCACACTCTTTCTGGGACACACTGGTCTGTCCTTCAAGAGAGGGAAACAGCTAAGGGTTGCCACTGTTGTCTTGTGCACACCACTTAACATCTGTCACCTAAAGTGACCATCATACGCTACATAATGAAAGGTCTGGACTTCAGACAACAGGAGTGAGAAAAATTAGAATGCTCTTAATTAAGGGCTTCTTTAAAGCATGTGTATATAAATGTAACAGTGTAATCTTGTCCTTGCTCTGCTCAGAAACAAATCCTATGGAGTTCAATTGGACTTACTCCCAGGTAAATGTGTAAATGATTGTGCCTTAATGTATCTCCATAAGGCTGGATCCATGAAAAACAACCCCTCCATAAACCAAAACATTGCAAAGCTTCCTCGTTTTTCCCAGTGTGGATAATAACATGTTATGAACACAATAGCAGTCTAGAGTAGTCCATGATTAATGGCTGCCCACTGGAGAGAGTGCACACACAGAAGGGCTATTCAGCCAAGGCAGTTTCATTGTGTTCCACCTACTGCTTCTGAAAGAAAGTGATCAGAAGAACAATGACCCATTTTGACAGGAGGGCAAAATGCACACAATCAACATTCACTACTTCAATCAGGGAACATTGTGTCACTTCCAGATGCCAGACCCAAAGAGTAAAAGTATAAGTTGTGGTTTAGGGTAGAAAAAGGAACTCTTCATAGCCACTGATTAGCCTAAAGGTTTTTTTTTTCCTCTCCAAAACTAATGCTATAATAGTCAATCAAGCCTGCTTCCATCAAAAATAATGGGGCTATTCCTGTGTAATCTGTCTGGAGAACAAGATAGGAACAATGAAAGCTGCAAAAGGTACTGGCATTCTCCACTGGTCACTTAACTGGTAGATCAGCTTAGATATTTATCTCCAGGAAGCTGCTGTGATGTTACCAGGGAGTACTGAGTTTGTAGATGTAACTTTAGATACTTCTGATAACAGAAGGAAGGAGACACTGAATCTTTGAGAAAAAGTCATAAAGGTTGGAAACCTAGACGCATACCCTCCAACATTTCACAGATGAAAACTGGAACATGTGTGGCCAGGCAATATCAGAGTGTGGCCAAGATGGTAGACATTATTGATGAGAAAGACCACAAAAGTTTGGACAGGCTACTACAGTTTGCTTTTCCTTGAATCTACAGGAATTCAAGGAATTCTCTCCTGCCTGCAAAAGTAGTTTGAGTGCAAACTACTTTTGCCCTTTGAACTCAGTTTGCAGCAATGGAAATAAACTAAGGATGAGGGAGGAGAGTGAGAGAAGAGGATAGATACTTTTAAAAAACTACTGAAAAAGTGGGACAAGAGAGGATTAGTTGCCACAATGGGATAGTTGGAAGGTATGCCTAAAAAAAGTTACCTTTCTTGGACTGCAATTTCCATTGGCTATGCTTGCTGGTATTTTGGGGAGTTGTAGTCCCAAAAGCCCTAATTCTAATGTTATGGTTCTCTGTACAGTTTATCTAAACGCATGACCCAATGTAGTATAGTACTTTGAGTGTTGGACTAGAACTCTAGGAGACTGATGTTCAAATCCTTGCTTGGCCATAGAAACCCATAGGGTGATCTTGGGCAAGTTACATTCTCTCAGTGGAAGGCAATGGCAAACCTCAGCCATTTCTGCACTACACTGTTCTAGTGCTATTATTCCACTTTCAACATCCCGTGGAATTCTGGTGTTTGTAGTTTACTGAGGCTAAAGAGCTCTCTGGCTGAGAATTCCAAGTGCCCCTCCCTAAACTGCAAAACCCAGGATTCCATAGGATGTTGAAAATGGAATAATAGCACTGTAACAGTATAGTGTGGAAATGGCCCTCCTCTGAAGAAATCTTGTCAAGAAAACCCTATGATAGGTTTATCTGAGGGTCACCATAAATTGGAAGAGGAAGAGCAACAATTTCAGAAATAGAGGGGCAGAGAAACTGGAAAGAAAAATAAAAGCAGTACTGAATTGCAAATGACAAGAAGAAGACAATTCACAGTGTGTCTTACCAGTAAGAAAATATGTATCTGAAGACCCGTACATCCTATACAGTTATGGCACTACGATCCAACGTTAAGGGCCATGGCAACATCCTATAGAATCTGTGAGTCTGTAGTTGGTGATTCTGCTTTAATTTAGACATGTGTGCCTTAATTTTTGAGATAAGCATATGCTGTTGGCAAAATCAACCAAACAGGAGCAACCATAAATCAGTTTAACTACCACAGCTAAACCCTATGGAATCCCAGGGTCTGTGGTTTGAGGAGGCACTAGGCACAAATTCTCCCTACACTGCCAATCCCAGATTTTTATAAGATAGAACCAAGGCAATTAAAATGGAACCATAGTGCTATAACTGGCTAGGGTGAAAGGCTCTGAGAAATAATTCAGTGATGGAGGAGAGCATGAATTGTAACAATCACAAACAGGCAACACTGGAAAGATTTGTCAGGAGTGAAAGAGCCTCATCCTAGCAAATGCCGTAGCAGGCTCTTCCTCTGTGCAAATCTGTCACACATCCCTCCTAATCTGGCAACCGCTGTGCTTCTCTAATAGTTCAAGGTGGTTACTGCTGGATTATGTGACCTATTACAGTTTTAAACTGTTCCATCTGCCTAAAGACCTTACATAAGATTGCTGGGCAATCTCCCACAAAGCTTAAGGGCTGGCTCACTTTACTTTAGCCAATAAAACAGCATCGTGGGACTCAAGAAAATTCTCTGGGATCCTCCAAATAGGGCACAGGTGCATTTGATTATTATAGCAGCCTTGTCATAATATTTGTGGATCTTTTAAAGTTTACGTCTAGGAGAAAAAAAGAACTTTATTAATTTTTCCATATGCAGTCCTATAACAATACGGTATCAATGAACATGAGCCTAAAAAAATTGGCCGCACTTTGCCACTTCTAGTTTCAGTCTTCTATTGCATTTCCAAGGGAATGTGACAATCTAGGGATCAGGGGATAGGAAATATCTTGGTGTGAAGCCATCATGGTTTTACTGCCACACTGTCAAAGCTTCGATTTTTTTTAACAGCTAACATGATCACATAGGGCAAGACAATGTGCAGCCAGATGTTGATGGGCTGCAACCCCCATTCAATCCTCACCATCGGGTATAATGGCTAGGGCCAATGGGAGCTATACTCCAACACCACCTTATACAAGCTGCAATTTTAGCATTATTTCCAAAGTAAAGTGATGGTCCTGGTATGCATTACTTTATGAATTAAGTGTTTCTAACATGTTACTTTTCAATTAATTTTTAAAAGAATATTTAAAAAATAGAAAATATGCCACAATGATCAGTACCCTCCCATAAGCCACTTTAGGAAATATTATGGGTAGGCAGGAACTAGCCATATTTGGATTTAATTTCCTCCTTCCAATTATTTATACAATCATTATGAAGCTCTTGTAACAAAGTTAACAGAATCAACCATACCATTAGGTGTGATAGATGATGGCTCTGAGGTCAATGGGCAACTGATTGTGCCAGGAACAGAGCCAGTGATTGACCAAACCAACTTGGAAACATCCCCATCGGTTGAAGGACAAGCGGAGGTAGAGTTTTCCCAACCAGCTACAGAAGGAGAGGGAACCAGCAGTGGTTTGGGGGAATTACAGTCATCTGTGCCCCTTAGCCCCCAATCATGAAGGAGGCTGAAACGGGCAGCTCAGAGGGAAGCTGCATTAGCTAGATTAAGGAAGCAATGACAAGTAACACCTGTTTTCAGCGGCTATTCAAGTCTGTTGGTGTGGCTTGCTCTTTGCTTGTAGCAAATTACTACACTCAACCCTTGTGCTCTTGTTCCCTCAACCCCTCTGGACAGACTTTTGGCTTCCTGGACCTTTGGGATTAGACCTTGACTTGGCTCGGCCAACATTTCCATTAGTTCTTTGTGTTGGACACTCCCCGCTGCCTCCTCTTCCTTCTAGGGCAAGTACATTTGCCTCCCCTTCTTTGCTGGCAGAGAGCCACAGGCAGGGAGTTGGACTCTGAGATTAGGCAGAGTAAGGCAGCCCAACTGAGGCAGCAAAGGCTTGTAGATGGCAGGAAGGTATGGAAGGAGAGGTCTGTGTGCTATGTAGCCTGTGCACCACCCTGTAATATAACTTACATCTTCAGCTGCTGTGGGCAACGTACTGTCCTATCACCAACACCTAACTAAAATTCAGCTACCAATCCATCTGGCTGCACCATCTTTTTCTTTGCTTCAGGCTGCAATACTTCTCGAGATGCCTCTGGAGGCTAATCATGGGGACATCATTCCAGTGCTGAGTCTATGGCCATTTCTGCACTAGACTGTTATAGTGCTATTATTCCACTTTCAACATCCTATGGAATCCTGGGGTTTGCAGTTTAGGGAGGGGCCTTTAGAATTCTCGGCCAGAGAGCTCTTTGGGCTCAGGAAACTACAATCCCCAGAATTCCACAGGAGGTTGAAAATGGAATAATAGCACTATAACAGTGTAGTGCAGAAATGGTGAGCATAATTCCATGCTAGATAGTAATGTCCCTTTAAGGCTGTGAGTGTTAAGCTGTGGGTCCTTTGAGACAGCGTTTCTTAACAGCCCTTCAGAAGAGTTTTCTGACACCTAAAGTTTTTTTTTTTTCAAAATCAGCTCTAATACAAGGCAGCAGCTGCTTGAAGAACTCCCTGGTGAAAGTCATTTACATAATAAAGTGCACTGAAATGGTGGCCAGATTCAATAGGGAACTAACTACAAGGGACAGATGTGCTAATTTCTTTTCCTCATAGAGGGAAAGGGTAGAGTTTTAATAGATGCAAAGGAGCTGGTGCAAACCGATTCCTTCCCCATTTGTAGAGCCAATATGAGATGCTTTGGGTCACATGGGTGGTGTCTCATGTGGCCTAATGTCTATTCCAGTAGTGTTGTGGAAATCAAAATGAAGGGAGGAGCATAGAATGTTGGGAAAGGACAAGGCAGAGGAAATGTGACATTTTAAGCAGGGAAAATCCTGAAGAGGGACCAGGTGACAGATGAGAAGAGGAGAGCAAAGGAGAAGGCCAAGACATCGGAAAAGCAAAACGTGAAAAATTAGGAAGAAAGTAGATGCTAAAAAAAATCTGCAATACCATCAGCAGCACCATCCGCAGCAATCAGTCTGGCTGGTCTAATAAAGGCCATTTCCGCACGAGGCTGTTAGAGCGCTATGATTCCACTTTCAGCCTCCTCTGGAATCCTGGGGTTTGCAGTTTCGGGAGGGGCCAGCCGGCCCCTCCCAAAACTGCAAACCCCAGGATTCCAGAGGAGGCTGAAAGTGGAATCATAGCGCTCTAACAGCCTCGTGCGGAAATGGCCAAAGAAAGCACCAAGGTAGATTTTGGTTCATGGTCAATATGGCTACTTCTGCAGCTTTCCAACAGTACTATGTAACCAACTGCAGTTCAAAGTAATGTCTGTGCTTGTACATGTTTCATGTATTTATTGTTATAATCAACTATATAAACGCCAATGTTCGTTTGTGAGTTTGTCTGTCTGCGTCAGGCAGGTGAAGACCTCATATGATTGGCTGAGTGAAGCGAGAAGACCTCATATAATTGGCTGGCTGTGAAGGTTCCATGTTCCATGTTCAGGAAGGGGCCTTTAGAATTCCCAGCCACAGGGCTCTTGAGCCTCAGGCCAGTTGCTATGGAGATGAGGCCCACCATTAATAAGGATGCCAGGAAACATTTGAGAGGCATATGTGAGAAAAATTAAAGTGACATATACAACATAACCCATTTCCACACTACATTGTCATAGGGCTATTATTCCACTTTCAACATCCTATGGAATCCTGGGATTTGTAGCTTAAGGAGGGGCATTTAAGAATTCTCAGCCAGAAAGGTCTTTGGCCTCAGTAAACTACAAACCCCAGAATTCCACAGGATTGTGAAAGTGGAATAATAGTACTATAACAGTGTAGTGCAGAAATGGCTATAGTTACAAGGTCTTCTTGCCTCACACAGTAGATTGTATGGGTTCCATATGTGAGGAATCTTAAAGCTGAAATTCCGAACAAAAAATACTTCCAGAAAAACGTAAAGCCATTGCACAAATTCAGCAGAAAGAAAGAAAAAATCTTGTACATCAATGTCCCCAGACAACACAGATTGAATTGGGGACTATGAGGAAAATTTACAGGTAATAGAATAGGCTAGTTGCTATGGAGATGATGCCTAGCAGCAAGGAAGAGGACAGTGTATTTCCACAGGAACCCAATCTCTATGTTAACAACTACAAATATAGATTGGATTGGGGAATATGGGAATAAATTATAGATACTAGAATAGGCTGGTTGCTATGGAGATGAGGCCTAGGAGCAAGGAGGACAGTGTATTCCCTCAGGAATCCAACCTCTGAATGTTATAAATTCTGGATAAAGATTGGATTGGGAAATATGGGGGAAATTTACAGGTACAGAAATAAGCCGGTTGCGATGGACACAAGGTCTAGCAGCAAGGAGGAGGACAGTATACTCCCTCAGGAACCCAAACTGCATATGTAAATAACTCTGAATACAGATTGCATTGGGAAATATAAAGCAAAGTTGCAGGAAATAGAGAAGACAGTTTGGTGAGTTCTTAAGCGGAAAATAAAAACCTTGGTCAACGCCAGTAAATACACTAGTTATTAGACAATTGACATATAGCCTGTTTTGAATCTACAAGAAAGTGTTAAATATTGCTTATATTGATGAGGCATAAGCATCACAGATGAAGTGGAACTATGGCCTAAATACTATTATTGGTCCTGACTAAAGCAGAACTAGTGAATCAGTTGAATTTACCTATGTGCTAACTCACCATTCAACAACTGATTCAGTGGGTCTCTTCTAGCAGGGACTAACCAACAGGATTCCAGCTTATGTCTCCTGACTCCACTCCCAGCTTTGCACATTATTTTCGCCCTGCTTCTCACCGAATATTAAAGGTCTGCACAGGGCAAACATACATGCATACAATTCTACATGCATAGGCTTCTGGGATATTAGGGAACTCTGTATGACTGGGTTCCGGATCATATGGAAATCTATACACTTAGCACTTAAGAGTTTAATCTTTATGTACATCAGCTTCACTCTCAGACCTCCCCCCGCTGCCCATGTTCAATAGAGATCTCCAGTCCACCACACTGCTTGACATCGGAGGAGACACAAGAGATTCTTCTCCTACCATTTTGCCCTTCACACATTTGCTTTCCAAGTTGAGAAAGCTACACAGGGCTGAGAGTGACTAAATCTTCTTTTCATTCTTAATGCAAAAGAGGGCACATTAGAGCAGTGATGTATTTAAGACTTTTACTCCAAGTCTCAAGTCAAGTCTCAAGTCTCTACTTTCAATATCCAAGTCAAGTCTCAAGTCCTTGAAGATACTTTCAAGTTAAGTCTCTAGTCTGGGAACCAACTGTTTACCCCAACCTACATTCCATAATTTCTAGACAGAATCAAAGTCAGTTTTAATAATTGAAGCCGAATCAGACCTCCACATTTGCAATGTTGCCATCTGCAGCTTTGGAAATGGGGAATAGTCTCTTCTTACTCCCCCTTCCCAAAGTTGGAGACTTTTGTGCCAACAGGCATAAAAAAAAAGTCTGTAGCTTTAGAAGTGGGGAATAAGATCCTTCTTATTTCCCATTTCTGAAGCTGGAAGCTTTTTCAGAAGTGGGGGGTAGGATCCTTCTTACTTGTCATTACGGAAGCTTCAAAAGCTTAGAAGGAAGGATCCTTCCTCCTCAAACCCATTGCCTAACTCATTTGCTGTTCCCATCTGAGAAATGTATCCTGCACTTTGGGGGCAAATCTGGTCTTCTGCTCTTAGGAAATGTTTTAGAAGGCTCCCCTGATAGGCAGGAGGGACAGGCTGCTGAGCAGACCTCAAGCCTGCCTCAAGCACATTGCCTAACCCATTTGTTGTTCTCCTCTGAGAAATGCAGCCACACTTGTCATGTGACCAGTAGGCAAAACGAGATGGAAGCATTGTTCAAAGTCATAAGGATGAATGGATTATGTTACTGTTGCTGTTATGTTGTTACTGAACCAACAGCAGCAAGTCAATCATTAAAAATATACAAATCAAGTCGAGTCAGCACATCATTTTTGCCGAGTCAAACCCAAGTCCAGTCACTGAAGTGGCTTAAATCCGACTTGAGTCTGAGGCCCTTTCCACACTGGCCTATTAAAACAGTGTAGAGCAACCTCCAATGGAGGTCTTCTGCACCATGGAGTGGACTGGGGCAGACTACTTTTCGTAGTTCCGCACCTCAGTCCGCTCCGGAGCAACCGGAACTGGCTGCGCACTGTGCTTTTTAAAAACCTCTTTTAAGAGGTTGTTAAAAAGCACGGAGTGCACGACCCCGTGTCGCTCCATTGCTGCACTCCGGTGCAGATTTGCAGGCACGCACTAGTGCATGCCTGCAGATCTGCCGGAGGCGAGCTTTAGGCTGGTGAGCTTCTCCGGTTGGAGAGCCTCCACCAACTGGAAGCTGCCATTTTGGACGCCGGAGCAGTGCGGAGCAACAAGCTCGCACTGGTCCTCGTCCCGACAGACTCTCCCGGACACTGAAGAAGTCTGGTGAGTCCCATTTTTGCACGGTTCCTTTCCCACATGCGGAAAGGGCCTGAGTCCATCAGCTCGAGTCTACATCACAGCATTAGAGTATGACGCAGCCTCTTCCCATGATACCATGGACTTCACATTACAATAGTTGACCTGAATTCTGTTGCTAGCCCTACCTAAAGTAGACCCAATCAATGAATCAGTGGGATTTACCTATCTGTTGGCTTACCATTCAGCAATTAATTGAATGTGCTTACTGTATTTGGGACCAGAGTAGACCTGTCAATCTTTGAAGCTACTGATATATGGAGGGTTGTAGTTAGATCTTTGTTTACCAGATAGATAGATAGATAGATAGATAGATAGATAGATAGATAGATAGATAGGTATCTGATATGCTAGTTTTATATATATATATATGCTAGCATATCAGATACCATATAACCAACAGAACATCCTCTCAGCTTACAATTGTCATTTGTGACTTTGCATATTGATTGTAGATGGCTGGAATATTATAGTATATCCAATGTGTTCTTTACTGGGTTTGTCCAGCAGCAACTTTCAAGTAGTAAATCTTATTTTCTTCCATGGTAAAAGGACAATAATGTCTTTAACGATATTGCCTGTCAACCACTTGGAATGCTTATCCCTTCACAAAGTTAAAAATAGGATGGAATCTGTTAGTTAAGGTTAAATCAGACATGGCCATTGAAAATGATATCCACGGGTATTGCTGTTGTTGTTGTGTGCCTTCAAGTCATTTCCGATTTATGGTGCCCCTAAGGTGAACCTATTATGGGTTTTTCTTGACAAGGTTTGTTCAGAGGGGATTTGCCTTTGCCTTCTCTGAGGCTGTGACTTGCACAATGTTTCCATGGCAGAGTGGGATTCGAAGATTGATTCAGAGAGGATTTCCCTCTATCTTCCCCAGAGGCTGACAGAGTGTGACTTGCCCAAGGGTACCCACTGGACTTCCACATCTGAGTGGGGATTCAAACTCTGGTCTCCTGAGTTGCAGTTCAACACTCAGATCACTACACTATGCTGGCTCTCAACCATGGGTATTATTGTTTATTATTTAGATGTATGCTTTGCCCTCCAAATGCATTATCAAGGCAGCTGATAATAAAATATTTAAAGCACTGTAGAACAATGAAGATATTAAAATAAGCTAAAAACAGCAACTCCACAAAACTGCATTCAAACAAATCAGGGAAGGGCAGAAGTATACATAAACAGAAAGGTCTTTGTCTGGCAGTAGAAGACATCTAAAGGGGCACCAGGTAAGCTTTTTAGGGAAAGAATTCTAAAGCTAGTGTACCTCTGCTGGAAAGACCTTCTTCCTGGTAGTCAATCATGGAACCAAGGATTTTGTGGAAGACTTGCAGAAGTGCTTTTGATGAAGATCTGAAAGTACGAGATTGGCCCACATGGAGACCAGCAATTCTGTAGGTATCCAATCCAAACCATGAAGAATTTTTAAAAGACATTACCACTTTGAACTAGGCTTGGAAATACTTCAAGAGCCAATGCAACTGTGAATCATTGACATGTTCATAACCATCATCCCCAGTAAGCTGTTTAGCAGATGTATGATAAACGAACTGTGGTTTACAATACATCGTCAGAAGCAGACCCATGTATAAAACCAGTATATGTGTCTCTGTGTGTTGTGTCTCTTTGGCCCTTTCCGCATGCGGCGAGGGAAACGCTCCCTGCCGCCACTCACTGGCTTTTTGGTGGGTCCATTTGGGTCCGTCCTGACGAGCAGCAGTGCGAGCTCATCGCTCTGCACTGCTCCGGCATCCAAAATGGCAGCTTCCGGTTGGTGGAGGCTCTCCACCAACCAGAGAAGCTCACCAGCCTAAAGCCTGCCCCCTGCAGATCTGCAGGCACGCACTAGTGTGCGCCTGCAAATCTGCACCGGGGCGCGGCAACGGAACGACACGGGGTTGCGCGGCTCCGTACTTTTTAAAAACCAGTTCCAGTCGCTCCCAAGCAGACTGAGGTGCGGAACTACGAAAAGTAGTCTGCCCCAGTCCACTCCACAGTGCAGAAGACCTCCTTTGGAGGTCGCTCTGCACCTTTTTAATAGGCCGGTGTGGAAAGGGCCTTAAAGTCAATTCTAACTTATGGCAACTTTAAGGCAAATCTACCATGGGGTTTTCTTAGCAGAATTTGTTTAGAAAGGGTTTGCTTTTGCCTTCCTCTGCACTGTGACTTGTACAAGATTTCCATGGCGGAGTGGAATTCAAACTTGGGTCTCCCTGAGCTCTCAAACAAACATATCACACTGGGTCTCATAAAAATATCACAACATCCTAATCTGTAGGCTATCAAAACATAGATCTCTGAGGCCAGGCTATCACTGTGTCCAGATAAGGAGACAGCTGGTGAATTAGCCCATGCTGGTATCTCCGAGGGGCCTGGCTCGGATGTGATTTAGAGCACTTTTTTACAGTGGTACATGGTAGGACCTTTTTGGTGCCCAATCCTAGGCTCTCCTAGTGAGGCTGGAATGGCCTCTCCTTGTTGTCATTCTATCAGCAGTCAAAGACTTTTATTATGACAGGTTTTTGAGAACTGAATGGTTTTAAAGAAAGGGCTTTTAGCTATGTTGTATTTGTTTTAATTTGTTAGAGTACTTGGTTTGGGGGGAAAGGTGCATAACTTTCAACTGTACAAAGTTAGCAGGGACAGTCCTCATTAATCCTCTGTCATCCCACTTTTTCAGCTGCTTTTAAAATGTCCCAGCTTTTCTTCTCCTCCTCTTCCTCCCACTTTCCCCCTTTGTCCTCAGCTTACTTCAATTGATGTAAAATAAGTTTAAAGTGAAAAAGCAGTTTGCACTCAATTAACGTAGCTTGGCCATACATATTCCAGTTTTCATTTGTGAAATGTTAGAAGGTATGATTTTGTGAGAATGAAATTTTTTAAACAGTTTTTTTCACATTTCAGAACCAGCTGCAATTACAACAGAAAGATCCCCACTGCATTTGGCAAGCAACTTGAGGCTATTTTGCTACAATATGCTGGGAGATTGGTTTGTTGCGAATGCAGTTGGTGTTTGCTCCCCTCCACTCACAACAGTGTGATAAATTTGGGACACGATTTTCAGCCTCAAATACTGGCTGCACAAAATAGGATGCCAGTAAACCCTAAATACAGAGATGATCCAAGAAGCACCGTGCCCCACAGAAACAAAAAACAAACACTGGCTTGTTCTATCAGAAGGCATACAAGTCCATCCAAAAGAAGATGAATACAATTCACCCATGCAGGTGAACCAACTACCCATTATTCATATCTCCATCCCAAGTGGACAGGCCCTTGGTTACTGTATATCTTTGTATATTTTGGTCAGTTCCACTGCCTTGCCCGATGAGATGAAAACACAAAAACAAAGATGCATATTACAGGATCACAGAATAATAGAGTTGAAAGAGACCACCGGGACCATCCAGTCCAACCCCCTGCTATGCAGGAACACCCATCAAAGCACTCTCAACAGATGGCCATCCAGCCTCTGTTTAAAAACCTCCAAAGAAGGAGACTCCACCACACTCTGAGGCAGCGTATTCCAGTGCTGATATCATTCATTCAGGGATAGCATCTCACCATAAGTGCCAAGATGAATGTCATTCAGTTTTGGGTTTTTTGGGTTTGTTTGTTTTTTTAGACCAGTGCATCTCAAGCTATCTCATATGGAGGGCCAGCAATTTTTTACTTCCAGTGTGCCAGGAACTGGTGCCATAGTTGTCCCCATTGGCTACAATTGTTTCTTTCTGTCTGGAAACCTGCCAGGGGCTGGCAGCTAATTGACCACAGGTTTTGGTAGCACTGGTTTAGGTGTTAAGGTATAGGGACTAGGCTGAACACCGTGGGACACCAGAGGATAAAATGCCAAAGAGTCAAGCAGTGGTCCCTAGCACCACCTGGTGGAATCACTCATCTAGGTAAGAACTAAATCATCACTAAGGCAGTGCTTTCAATTCCTACTGAAATACAGATACAGAAGAATACTAGGGTCAGTTGTATGGGAAACAGCTACATAGGACATTCCACAAGGCAACCCAATTTCTGCCAGTCCCTCAACTTTAGCTTCTGTGATATAGAACCTAAAGCTCTATCAAAATTGATTAAAAAAATTCAGTCTCACCCAAGACTGCTTGGAGTTGCAAAGCACCTGTATGTTCAAGCCAGGAATGAGGTATAGAAACTGGCTGTTAGCCATGTAAATCTTCTGATACACTTCAGGGTGCCCTGGACTGTTCCCATTTGCAAGAGGATATTTGCCACCTCTTCCTCCATCTAGCCACTCAGTCCCATATGACTCAACATAACAAGCCAAGAAATTGAGGATCAAGCATACATGCACCTTCTCAAGATCTCAGCATTTGAAAATTGTTCATTAATGTAGGATACAGACAGACTTCTGGATATTTCTACTGACTGCCTGCTAACTATGGTATCCATGTCACAGTAGGCACTGGCAGTTTTATCTGAAGGGAGCCTTGCAGAAAGACTCATCACAGAATGCTTTGAAGTTTCACATTCCCAGATGGGACTCTTTTTTTCTTTTCTTTTTTTCTTTTTCTTTTTGGTGATTTGGAATCTAGTGAAAAAAGCTCCATTGAACAGTCTGACAATGACAATGTGACAATGACAACTATGATGATTTTTATTCATTTATATCCTATCTCTTTTCTAATATTGGGAACTCATAACAGCTTGCAAATTATTACAACCAGTACAGATTAAAAGCATACAAAACTTACAAAAAATTAAACAGTACATAGAATTCAAACTATCTAGCATTCATTAAAAGAAAGAACATTTTTTAAAAAAATCAACAAAACAGTACACCAGTAAAAGCCAATTGTAATCAATTCCTAAAAGCCTGTTGGAATAGGGAAGTTTTCACTTGGCAGCCAAAGGAGAGCAAGGAGGGAGCCATCCTATCCTTCTTAGGGAAAGAGTGTCAAAGCCTGGGAGCAGTCACCAAGACCCAACAATGCCCACCAATTCTGCCTGAGAAAGTGGTGGCACAGAAGACACTCTGTCACTCCATAGATATAATAATTAGTATTTTCTAATGTTTAGTTAGGCATTGTGAGTTTCCCACCACTAGCAAGTCCCCATTCTTGTTCATTGCCCTCCATTTTTGCTTCATAAACCAAGTTGCTAACCAAGACCTGCAGAAATGGTGAGAGCCCTTTGGAGAGATCTTGTCAACTGCTGAGTCATCTCCATAACCCACAACACGATTAAAGCAATTGATAAAACAATTGACAGTTCTGCAAGGGTTCTCTGGAATACTTCAGATTCCATAAATATCTGAAGGCAAACCAATGTACTGGTGTGCATGTGTAGGTGCCTACAAGTCTCCTGTCAACTTGTAGTGATCCCAGCAGCATAGGGATGGGGGGTGATGGGGGCAGTGTGTCCCCGGCAGCAATCTTTGTGGGGCACCACGGCTCCTTGCGTGCCCTCCTCCACGTGCCATAGCCCCACCCCACACTAAAGCCACACCTCCACATTCTGTAGCCACACCTCCGCACACTGTAGCCATGCCCCGCCTCTCTGCCAGTCCCTCCCCCCTCCCCCCCGCGCACTCCAGATTCCACCACTGAGTGATCTCATGAATTTCATGGGGTTTTCTAAAGCAAGGAATACTCAGAGGTGGTTTTGCCAGTTCCTTCATGTGAAATATAGTCTACAGCACCTGGTATTTGCTGGTGGTCTCCCTTCCAAATACTAACCAGGGCTGATTCCAAGATCAGAAGGACTCTGGTGCCTTTAGACTAGAGTATCCCCAATCATCTTTATGCACCCCCATTCTCTTTTAGCTGCTCTCCCCTTAAACTTCAGAAAGAGATGTCCCAACCATAACAATGGGCTAGAGAAAAGTCTTGCACTGTGAGACCACTGTATATCTGCCTAGATGAGAAAAACAGATGCAGAATGTATCCTGCCATCTCTCTGGGCCAGGAGCATGTTAGGATAACTCATGATTGTCATGGTTGCTGTCTTAACATGGAAGCCTTGAGCTGCTCAAGGCAGCTTCAGTCTGACATTTGAGATTCCTCAGATTAGAACACCACCCTCAGTTTCCTGATCTGTCTTGATGGCCGAGGATAAACTAAGGACATTCAAAAGTGGTCCTCAGTTGGGCAGAAGGCAGAGAGAGATAGAATTTACACCCTCTCCCTCTCCTGCTGTTGAGACTCTTGGCTCCAAAAGTGTACTGGTGAGCCAGTCCTAGTTCTCTCCATGAGTAACAAAACATGTGTTCCAAACTTAAGCAGTGAATGCCTAAGCAGTTTGGGATTGGAAACATTAGCATATTTTTTATATCATTCCTCCCCCTTGGAGTTTGTTTGCATGATTCACAATGAATGCTGTGGATGTCTGTGTCTGTTCATAACTCTGGCACTTCCTTTAGGGGGTTTGTTCAAGAGACAGAGGAATCTGTCTTACAAGTGGATATATGAATCTGTTAGGTGTGCTGTCTCCTGACTCTGAATTTTTAAAATTTCATGTTCTTTCCATCCTGCTTACAAAGGATGGTTGATTTCCACTAAGCACTTATCAAAGTATGAACCAAACAAAACTATAACCTATACGCACAAGCGAAATGCAAAGGGTACTTTTGTTCCCAGAAAGAACTGGAGATGGGAGAGGCAGCAACCTTGTTCAGCAGGAGAGGAAGAGACTGGGCTCCACATGTTTATAGAAGAATAAACTTTTAAAAGAATAAAATTTGGTCTATCTATAAACACATTGAGCCTTGTCTCCTTCTCTTCCACTGATTCATTGTATGTGCTTTTCAGCATCTGTTTCAGCTCCAACCTTGTCTCAGCACCAAAAACATGACCCTGACTTAATTCATAGAGATCCCAACTCAGACTGGGGAAGAATCCCTATGGACCCAAAGTTACAGTATCTGTGCATGATTTCAGATTGATGTCCCTGCATTTAAACTTGCCATTCACATGATGTACACAGCCAACTGAAATCAACCATTCCTATGGTTCAATACCACCAGGAACTGCTTTATCATTGTGCAGCAACAGGGACATTTTAAATCTGAAGCAACCACAGTCACATCTTTGGGGGGGTGTTAGGCTGTTCCCACTCCTTTTGATCCCCTTCCATACTGATGGCATTCTGCCTCATTTATAAAATCCTTCCCCCTCTCATTCTCATGGCCATGTTGTGGGCTGCACCTTCTGGTTCTTCTAATGACAACCCCCGCTTGTTCATTCTCCCGCTTTCCTTTCCTTTCTTTCTCATTCTCCCCATCCTTTCTCAGGGAGATGAGAAATGTTATGACTAGGCTTTTATCTATTTGCTGCTGAAATCAAGGTGTGTGTTCACAGGATCCCTCTGAGAGGGACTCACTTCTAAGTAGGCCCCAGGAGTAAAACTGAAATTGCAATCCTTCTATGCACTAACCGGGGGTAAGTCTGAGCAAATAAAGTCAGTGAGGCTTACTTTTGAGCAGACACTCCTACCAAGCTTAAGATAATTTTTTAATTTATTGTATTTATTTATTAAAATATTTATATCCTGCTCTCTGTCTGAAGATCTCAATCTTTAGGCAGGCATATAGAGAGAGGCAATCCCTAAATTGCAGCCCCTTTCAACACCTACCAGGAAGTAAGTCCCACTAAAGCCAGCAGGGCCTACTTCTGAGCAAATTGGTATTGCACTGTACCATATAAAGCTCCAAAATGTGGCATACCAAGTGCTACATTACAGTTCCAAAATATTTGGTCCACGTGACCTGCCAGCAATAGGTGATATACTGGCAACATTGCTACCTCTTCTGTTGAGGTGATACCTTTCCCGCAACACACACACAAGCACATATCCATGCATAACAAGAAGCACAAATTGCAACCGGGGCAATGAAGATCATAGCATTAGATATCATTTCTGTCCTGAGAAAAGCATGAAAAAATGTTTGTGTGAATCCTTACATTTTATTTAATTTATTTAAATATTTTTATCATTTCTGACCCCAGCATAACAGATAAAAGCATACTTCATAAACAAATCATTCATTTCAAATCCCAGTTTTTAAAAACTATATGCAATTAAAACAAGATTGCTGAATACCATAACAACTATTAAAGTGAAACATTTAGCCATTATGTTGTTTTCTTGAAATTGATTTCTTCTATTGGTTTCAGGGAGAATTGTATGCATATATTCTCAGAAGTAAATCCCACTGAGCTCATAGCTGATTTACTCCCAGATAAGTGTGTAAAGAGTTGCAGTATAACAAGTGTACAAGCGCTCTGATATTTAAGTACTCTGCAAAGAGTCAGGGCATTGAAACTTAGAAAAGTTGTTTTAGATACTGCTCCCAGAATCCCACAGCATGACCCAGAGGTATAGTCTAAAAAGTAACTTTTTGAAAATCTAGTTGTGTGCTGCAATCCACACCCCAATTTATGAATCACGCCATGTGGTTCCAAAGAAGAATTACTGATCTGTTGCTATGCTCTCATCAATAAAGTACTATAGTTGTTTTTTTTAATTATTCATATTTTATTTTATTAAAATATTTCTATCAGTCTCAAAGCACCATGCAATAAAATTATTTTAAACAGTTTAAAACAATTTGTAATTTCAAAACACTTAAAAGATCATTTGAAGTCTAAAAAATAAACCATGTAGCAATTTAAAACAAGTTAAAACAGTTAAAACCATGTACACATGCAAATAGAGTAAAATCATTAGGCTCAAAAGGCTTTGACAAAAAGCCATGTTGTACCTTGGCAACGAAATGAAGCCAATGTCACTCCAAGGGGAGGCATTCCACAGTCACGGTGCTGCAGCAGAGAAGGCCCTCTCCACATGTTCTCAGACAGTGTGTCACCCCTGCTGGTGGGACACAAAGGGGGGGGGCTGTTCAGCAGACAGTCCTTGAGGGAGAAGCACTCCTACAGGTATCAAGGCTCTAAGCTATTTAGTGCTTTAAATGTCACCATTAACATCCTACATTCAGACCAGAAACTTATTGGCGGCTAGCACAATTCCTTAACAACTGGAGTTTTGGTCAGTAATCTGTTGCATTTTGCATTAGCTGTGAGTTCCAAGAGGAGCTCCATGTCCTTCTAAGCAGAAAGTTAATAGTGCCTGAAGTACTGAAGCTAAATTATCTCTATCTGAGAAAGGGGATAGTAGCTTGATGAGACAAACTTGGCCCCAGTTACTCCGAGCCATAGAATCCAGCTAAGCCACTGAGCAACCTTGGGCACATCACACACTCCCAGAAAACTCGTGATAGGTATACCTTAAGATCACCATAAGAATGAAACAACTTGGAGGCACATAATAACAGCAACGTGCCTCCAGTGATAGAGATGCATCTAGGAGTACTTCCCACCTACACACCTGATTTGGGGCAGGGGACGCAACTCCAGCAAGGACAGATTGCTTACCATGTTCCTGGACCCAGGAACTATTAATCCACAGATCCTGCATCTTATCAGCATTCACCTTCAGTTTATTTATTGAGGCACTGGTCTAGCACCTGCACAGCACAGAACAGAACCGCTGACTCCAAAGGGAAGGAGAAATACATCTGAACATCAGCATCAACCTACTGATGGTACTCAACCCCCAAAGTCCTAATGACCTGTCTAATAACTTTATCATATAATGGTCATCAAAGGAGATTGGATGACATCCCGTCAAACCCCGGAGATATTGTGCTGTGGGGCTACACAGGAGTTCCCCAATGCTATTCTCTAGAATTGGCCCTATAGCTAAAGAGCAGAACTGCTGTAACACAACACCTCCTACTCTCATCCCACCAAGCTAGTCCAGTCAGATGCTATAGTCAGTGGTATCAAAAGGAAGATCAACAGTGTAGCACTCCCTCTTGAGTAGGCTGTCAGACAGAGTGACTAAGGCTGTTTCAATACCCTGACCTGAAAATGACTAAAATGGGGTGATATAATCTGTTTTCTCTAAAAATGCCTCAAGTTTCCCAGTTCTACACACTCAAGTCCCTTGTCCCCCAAAAAAGGACATCAGCAGTTCTCACATACCTCTGGGGATGGGACCTCTTCAGGAGAAAACACATTAGAATCTCCTTCCAGGCAGCAGGCACCTTCCTCTGAGGCATGGGCCACTTCCAAAACTGACCTGATCAATCTACCTCTGCTAGAGCTTATCAGCCGACATGGGCAAAGGTCAACATTACACTGGTGGGCTGGGCTGATTCAAGCATCTTTCAGTGCCTCTTACTGCTTTAGAGCTCTAACTCAATGATGCGGCCCTCTGTCTTGTGATGACTTGCCCATGTAGTGCCTCTGTAGCACAGGCAACTCTTATTTACTCTTGAGCTTTTCAAATCCACTGTAATACAAACAATGATAATGGACTCATTATAATTCCCAGTGGACTTGATTGTGCATTAGCTACTAATTGGCAGCTGGGATAATAGTCTTAGCAAAGAAGCTTGGGTTTCAGCAGCTATAGAACAACTGAAGTAGCCTCTCCAAGCTTATGCAAGTCATGAAGTATATTACATGAGCAGGCCTGGTCTGAATCTAATGCTGGACTCCCCATTTTTGTGATGAAGCCACTTCAGCCCCCTCCTTGTCGTGCAACCAGGTCGTTTCCATTGGATGGCCTCTCTTAGGTAGAAACAAACAAACCAAGCACTTGACGGAAGAAAGAAGGAAGGATGCTTTGCTGCAGAGTGTTCTTCCCATATTTTGATAGGAAAATGTGGGCTGTTTTAAACCACGTTAAGTAGACATTCTGAACATGGATTCTTAATATTTATGTGTATCAGCAGCAATATAAATACAGTCCAGGGGTCCATTTACACTACGCAGTTATAGCAGTACGATTCCACTTTAACTGACGTAGCAATATTCCAATAGAATCTTGGGATATGCAGTTTAGGGAGAGCTATTTAGAATTTTCAGCCAAAGACCTCTTGTGCCTTCCCAACTACAAACCCCAGGATTCCACAGGATGTCAGCACAGCAGTTGAAGAGGAATATAGTGTTATAATTTTGCAGGGTCAATGGATCCATGATTTTGGAGCAAATATTTTTGAAAGGCTTGAATACAACTGTTAGCTTCAGCAAGAGTGGACTAACTGAATCAATAGGCACTTGTTAAGTCAACAAACATAGAAGTCCCATTGGTTCGTTGGATTAACTCTAGTTGAACTTGACAGTTGAATCTAGACCTTGGACTACAACTCTCAGAATAGCAATGTGACCTTCCTTTCTTGAATCTGTAATAGTTCTTTTCTTTTCTTTTAAAGCAGACATAAATCTTTGGTCACCATGTGTTTGTGTCTGTGTTTGTATGTCACGTTTTTGGCCCTTTTCACATTGAGGCTTCTAGCGCAAGCGGGGGAGGGCGGGTCGCGCGAGAAGCCTTCTCCAGGAGGCTGCCGTTTCCCTTCTCCTTCCTTCCACAGGCGAAGGAACGAGCGGGGAAGCGGCAGCCTCCCAGAGGCGGTGGCGGCTCGCGCGTCCGCCCCCCGCGAAGCAGGAGGCTCTCGCATCTGTCCCCCCCGCGAAGCAGGAGGCTCTCACGTCCGCCCCCCTTGCGAAGCAGGAGGCTCTCGCATCCGTCCCCCCGCGCGCGCGCGAAGCAGGAGGTGTCGCGTCCGTCCCCCCTGCGCACGCGCGAAGCAGGAGGTGTCGCGTCCGTCGCGCTAGCTCCCCACCCCTTCCTTCTGCAGGGGCGGAGGGAAGGAAGCGCGACCCGGCCGCCTACCCGACGCTCCGCACAGGAGGTAAGTGCGTGTGGGCACCGGGAGCGCTGCACGAGCGCGGGTGATTTTCGCTTTGAGGCGAAAATCAAAAATACGCGCTCGCGCAGCATCAGCCCCGTGAGAGCGGCGGAAGTGGGAGTGCGTCGTGCAGAGCGACGCTCACACTCCCGCGAGGCTCAGGGGGCTGTCGCGCGACAGAAAGCCCATGCGAAAAGGGCCCTTGAAAGAGTGCAACCCCCAGTAGGTCCTTCAGATCCAAAACAAGTCCCTAAATATACCAAAAGCCTTCCACCCTGGTTTTGTAAATTGGGTAAACTGGAGGAAACAATACCTAGAATATGATTACATTTTTTTTTGTAAATCACAATCACTTACAAGAAATTGCTCAAAAGATATATTAAATACACAAGATATCAGGCCCTTCTATTACTGTTGATGTTGTGAGCCTTCAAGTCATTTCCAACTTATGGTGAATCTAAAGTGAACCAATCATGGGGTTTTCTGGGGCTGAGAGTGTGTGATGTAACCAAGGTCATGCAATGGGTTTCCATGGCTGAGCGGGGAACTGAACCTTGATCTCCAGGGGCATAGTGCAACACTTAGGCCATTACACCATGCTAGTTCTCTTTATTATTGTCTGTTCATAATTTAATATGGAAGGCTCTGAGCCAGGTTGGGACCAACATACATAGAAATGGTTTAGCAAGGGATTTCATTTTATTTGTATCCTTTCTCTCAAGAATAAACTCGACATGATTTTTTTTAAAAATGCAACTAAACTGCATCTTATATATGTTTACATGATTACAATCCTTAAACATACAGAGAACATTAGAACAACGGGTAAATTAAAAGCAATTTAAAAACATACCAGATGTGTATATGTGTGTTGTGTTATAATATATCATCAATTAAAAGTCTCTTCCTCAGTACCCAGTCAGTTGCCAAAAACCCTCCTGAATAACAGGTCTTTGCCACCTGACAGAAGAACAGTATTGATGGGGATATCTTTCCCTCTCACAGAAGGAAGATTGAAGTCCAGGAAGCACCAAGCAGGCTCTTTATCTATCACATAGCAACACATCCCCACTAGAGTTGCAGTAGTTGGACAGATTTTACCCAATTCTAGGTGTGCTACTTGATATCTGTTTGAATCATAAGTAGCTCAAATTTTATGCTTTAATTTTATTATTATTATTTTTAAAGAGGTAGGTCTCTAGCACTTATGAGGCAAATCATGAAGATATCTTTTTTTTTCCTGTGCAAAAGAATACCTTTCAAACTTTCAAGGAGAGATACCTGTGTTAGCCATTTCTAGCAAAAATAACCAAGAATGCTTTGGCCATCTTAAAGACTAACAAGTTTTATTTGACATTAAGATGTTTTGTTTTGTTTTGTTTTTGAATAGTGGGAGACCCAAGCTCTCCTTCTGCCTGAACTGGAAAAAGTACTGCTGTTGCCTCCATCCATGAGTTGCCTTTGTTTCTCTGTGAAAAAAGTGCTGTGCTGGTCCTCCCAGTGCCAGAGCTGTGTAGGCATTGAGAGTCAGGTGCGGCAACAGCCATCATTATTCACGTGCAAGTGAGCAAGATTGATAGTGGGGGCAGCAAGGAGCAGAAGCAGCTACCACTATGTGGGTGACCAAGCTAGCAGGAAATGGAGAAAGCGGAGAGTAGACAGTCAGGAAGTGATGTAATGAAGGTGGGCGGAGGGAGGAGAGGAGCAGCATTGCATGAGCGAACAGGATATAAAGGGCTGACAAAGGGTGGGCAGATATGGTGGGGAGATGAGGTGGGGCAAGCTGGGAAGGAAAGGAGTTGAGAGAAAAGTAGTAGCATGCTCTCAATAGGTACACCAGTGCAATTCACGAGTCCTAAGGCTCTTCACACAACAGAATTATAGCACTATGATTCCACTTTAAATACTAGGAAGCCACCTGTGGAATTCTGAGGCCATTCCTGTCCTATACTGTTAATAGTGCTATTATTCCACTTTCAACATCCTATGGAATCCTGGGGTTTGTAGTTTAGGGAGGAGCATTGAGAATTCTCAGCCAGAGAGCTCTTTGGCCTTAGTAAACTACAAACCCCAGAATTCCACAGGATGTTGAAAGTGGAATAATAGCACTGTAACAGTATAGGGTGGAAATGGCCTGAGATGTGTAGTTTCTTGAAGTACTCAAGCTCTCTGGCTGAGAATTCTAACTTCTCCTCCCTAAAAGGCAGACTCCACTATTCCACAGGATGTTGTCATGGCAATTAAAGTGCTATAACTATGTAGTGTGAAAGGGTTCCTGGTGTCTTCTGTCTCTGCCTAATGATAGGGCCAGCCCTCTTCATGGTCTGACACTGATCTCACCAGGGACATGGATTGATGCCTCAGCTGGCCAATTTTGTACATGCTTGAGTGGCAAGATGTAATTGGTGGGGTGAGAGCAAACTGAGAGGCAGAAAGTGCAAATGGTGTACTTTTTGTAGTTGTGAAGAGCCTGTAGTCATTAATGAATAATAGTTGGGCAGTAGCACAGTTCTCCCAGCACAGATGAGCTCATTCATCCATTTATTGTAAGTTTAAAAGCTAGAATATGGAGAGAGAAAAAATTACATCAATTTTTCATTAAAACAAAATATTTTCTCTCTATTCCCATAGGAAAATACACCTTGTGTCTTGCATGCAATTCCTACTGTTTGTCCTCTCTTTACTCTGATTTCCGCCCCCCGCCCCCACATTAATCTTGCTGACACTATGTGATATGGTGTTTCATGGATATTCTTACAAATGTGTTTTTGCTGTCAGTAAAAAAAAAAAAGCAAAAATTTTAAATGATGCTATAAGATACCATCTATATGTAACAAAATATTGATATTGTTGTGGGTCTTTGCTTCTGCAGTGTACATGGCCACTTAACATGATTTTCCTCTGCATTTTACGTTTGGCTGACAGGTTATGAGGTTAAAAGATCACACCTTAAGCTTTGTGACTGAACAAGATCACACTTTAGCTCTCATTGTCTAGCCTAGACTTTCCTAGATTTAGAAAATCTAGCATTAACTATTACACTATACTGGCTCTCTCAAATCAGTGTTTACTCTAGAAATGGTGTCAAGGCTGAAACATCTATGGAACCATTAACAACTGGCATCCTGTTAAGGAAATATGCAGGCATAAGTCCTTATGCCTCTGTATGCCTCCTCTTGGTTGTTACAGAGCTTGGCATTCCCTCCCTCTCTCAAAAACAAACAACCCCCACCCAGACTTACCATTGAGCCACTGCAGCCTATTCCATGGCTGGTGGAAAATCAGGGAGAATGAATCAGAGGACCACCCGGTTATGTCCTTGAAGCTAGATGTGAAATGATTACATCGTCCAGTGAGACCTCTAGAGGACCACAGCAGATCTCAGCAGATGTTTTTAAAATTTTATATCTGGCTGCGATGGCATAGCCACACACATTTCCAGAACAGCAATGGGGAGAGGAGAGGGTTGCAGTATCTCAGTGTAAAGTCTCTGGGTTGTTGAATGGCCAGCTATAGTATAGCTCCACATGTGGAACTGTTACAGTATGCTGTGATTTAAAGGCTGCTGGCTGATGTGTTTAACTTGCATATTCTGAAAAAAATGCATTATTACACTTATTGTGCATATCTACAATTTTTTACAACATAGAGATTAAGGTACAACTTTCTTATGAGATAAAAAAAATGGGCATATGGCAAACCTAACCCTAATCAAATTTGCCTCTGAGGACTGCAGCATCAAGAAAAGAGTCTCTTCTGAAGATCTTAAAATTGAGGCAGGTTCCTTTGGGGAAATATGGTCCTTTTAAAAACTCCCCATGAAGCAGAAGATTATCAAGAAGGAAGTGGAAAGAGACTTAAACCTGCGTGCTCTGTGATCCCAATCCAGAGGTGCAAGTGTTTACCTGTAAATAAGAAAAAAGTAGGGGCAGCTGCATGCTACACCCTTAACATAACATCCAATTTAACCCTCACAGTGAAATTTGAAGATTATAGTTGGCTCTCTATATCTGCAGATTCTGTATCCACAAATTCAAACAACCACGGCTTGAAAATACACCCCCACCAAAAAAATCCTAAAATCAAACTTTGATTTTTCCTTTTTATATAAGGGATGCCATTTTTCTACACCATTTTATGTAATGGGAGTTGAGCATCCACACATTTTGGTATCCACAGTGGCTCCTAATAGACACTGTGGGCCCACTGTATACAAATGTGGAACTATGCTATTGGAAGAATAAGGGCAATTATTTAGAAAGTATCCTAAAGTAAGAAAATTAAATAGATTTGGCACAATAATAGGGACCAAATGTGAGAATGATACCCAAGAAAGAGCAACCAAATTGTTTTTACTTGCCTTTCTGAAAGGTAAACCTATTGCTTCAGTAATTTAACCTATTGCTTCAGTAATTTAACACAGGTCGTAGCGAAACGGTAGAAATAGTACACTGGGGAGATGGATGGGGGAGGACATTGGAAAGTTAATGGGCTAAATAGCACAGCCAAGAAGTTTCCTTGTCTGGCTTTTTATGACTTTTGTCAAAGGAAGTAAGAGATTTGCTATAATGAGGAAATCATATGGCCAAATTCTGCAGTCTTTATTAATACCTGAAATCCACATGACAAGAGCACTGAGATATACAAGAATGCAACAGAGCTCAAATAAATTCCCAACGTACATATGTAAGTGCACACACGCGCGCACACACCCTTTGAACCATTGAGGTTCCTCAGTGGATCTTCAAAGAAAGGCTGGTTTGTGAATGCATAATTTTAAAAACTGCCATTCATGACAAGCAAACTTTATTGCCTACTTTTTCTCTTTGAATAACTGCTTGAAATACATAGATCACACAGAGATGGGGAACAATACTCTTGGTCTGGGATTTTACGGGAACCAACCTAATTTGCACTTCCAAACCTAGCATGCAGATCCTTTTATCCTTCAGATTGTGCACTGCCCCAACTTTGGCAGCAGGGTTCTCTGTTCAGAAAATGCATTATAAAAGTTACACACTGGGAAAGAAAGGCACATATTAAGAAATGTTGCATAACAGAAAGAAGGGTTATGTTTAGTAATTTAAACAAAAAACTTGCAAAAATATGCATACAAAACTTTAGTGGAAACTGCAAAATTTGTTTACAGAAAAAAATACTTGTAGCCCCATGAGGAAATTAGATAGGGCAGACTAATCACATACCCTCCAATGTTTTACAGATGAAAAACAAAACACATGTGGCCAAACAGCCCCAGAGTGTGGTCAAGATGGCAAAAGTTATTAATGAGGAAGAACATCTAAGCTAGGAGAGGCTGTAGAAATTTGGCTTTGCATGACACCAGTAGGAAAAGCAAGATTCCACTCCTCCCCTACTCTCCCCCCTGCTGAGTTAACTTGAGTGCAGACTACTTTTGCAACTTGAACTCCATCTGTAGCAATTAAAATAAGCTGAGGAGAAAGGCAAGAGGAGGAGAGAAAAACTGGGACATTTTAAAAATAGATGAAAAAAATGAGAGGGCAGAGGATTACCATATTTGCCTGTGTATAAGATGTACCTGTGTATAAGACACACTTCATTTTCAGGAAAAAAAGTGAGTCTTTTACGCCAGCAAATGCAGTAACTGGGACTGCCCCTGCCAGTTGGAACAATCAGTTGGTATTTAATCATTAGATAAGGAATGCTCACAAACAAGAAACAGACTTCTAAACATGTTTCTTTGATCAAAGAACAGGTATGGATATTGTGCAGCCCTTGGGCCTCATGGAGCCTCATTGGGCCATCTCTGCAGCTTCTTGTCCCTCCTAAAGTCATCTACCAATCCTTCCTGTCCAAACCAATCACAACAAAAAACTACCCACATAGGAAATTCATGGTTTCAGAACCACTAGCTTCTTGTGGGGGCACAATTCTAATCTAAAACAAGTTGACCTTTGCATCTTGTTTGAGACCAAATACCCAGTTCCAGTTTCTTCAGCACCAGGAGCAGTCCATAGGTGTTGGGAGGGATGGTATGAGAAATGTATGGCCCCTGAATCCTCCATGGCTGCCCACCCCACCATAAAATAAAGCTTTCCTAGAAACCTGCACACCTCCTATGATCATTCCTGGAGTCATTTTTTTCTCCTATTATCTTGAGGAACAGGAGTGTGGACTGGGAGAAGGGAAGGCAGAGACACTAACACCGTATTTACACAGTCAAGCACCAACTGGTGATGCAAACAACATGGACATTACAATTGCTAGGGTACCTTTATGGTTCTGAAATTGAATACCTTACACTGAGGCCACTAAGAGGCTACTACGAGTTAGTAAACAAGTTGCAGGCTTTAAAATGTACTGTGTACTTGATTGTCTGCCTTTTTTTTTTTAATGTTGCATGTGAATGTATGTTTTTGGCTTGTTCTTTTTTTTCCTTTTTTCTTTTTTCTTTTTCTTCTACTGCATTGAAGCTCTTTTGCTCCCCTGACTCTTTAAGTCAAGATAATTGTGTTCAGTAGTGAAATTGATGACTGGACTCCGTGTTCCAGCTGGTAGGCTTATTTAAGCAAAAAGCAAAACAAAAACCTCAGGATGAATCTCATAAATTCTGATGACAAGAATAAACAGATTTAGATCACTTCCTATTACTTACTATTTGTCAGTATGCTTCAGAAAACATTGTTTGCCACTGTGCATAGGTGGAAATAAAGAGAATTACAGGCACTGCCAGAACCTACAAGGCAGAGGGCAAGTAATGGTGCTACAGGTAGCCTAGGTACTCCTTTGCCTCCATACTGTTCATTCTGGTAGTGCTCCACAAACACTACAAAGGGAAATTCTGTCTATTTAGCTATTTTACCAAATTATCCTTGTTTAGTCTGAAAGCCTAAGCAATGAATTGTGGCGTAAGTGTTCACAAACTATGTCCATTTCTGAGAACCACAGAATTTTAGGCCATTTCCACCCTACACTGTTATAGTGCTATTATTCTACTTTCAACATCCTGTGGAGTTGTGGGGTTTGTAGTTTCCTGAGGCCAAAGAGGTCTCTGGCTGAGAATTCTAAAGGCTCCTCCCTACACTGCAAACCCCAGGATTCCATAGGATGCTGAAAGTGGAATAATAGCACTATTAACAGTATAGGGTAGAAGTGCCCTATATTTACTTGCCAAGTGAAGATAAAAGCTCATGCATTACACAAAGCAGAATCTAGTCACAGAAAGGGTAGGCCCTAAAAAATGTGTTTGTCTTTAAGGTGCCACAAAAGTCTTTGATGATTTTGTTGTAACAGTCACAGCTGTCGTTCTTCAAATTGTTTGTTTATGAACTTAACTGTTGTACACCACTTTGGAGGCCTAGATTGGTTGAGAGGAGCTAGACAATTCTCTTCAATCAATCAGTCAGACAGTCAGTCAGTCAGTCAGTCAGTCAGTCATTCCCTGGGCAGATTATGGGCTCTATGACATTTTAAACAGCAATGAGGTATAATAGGCAAAGTGTTGGGCAGGGTTTCAGAAATCTAGGTTCTAGTTCTACTAGCTCATGAAACTGACTGGTAACCTTCTGGCCCGTCAATCTCCTACATCCTAATCTACCTCCCCACGGGATTATTGCAACGGTAACATGGGGAGTGGGACAGCACATCATTCTGAGGGTCCTAAAACAAAATATAAGGATATAATGCCCGCTCATACCAAATGAACCTACATGAGGAATGCTCATTGCAGCAAACCTCAGCTGCACCCTGCCTTCAGCCAAATCTGCCTGATTGACCAAATTAGTAGAGTTGTGCTCAGTGCTGCAATGGCTGCAAACTGAAGCCATCACAAGATCTCAGTGGGTACCACTTTTGCAAGATGGTTCTATCTCCTAAAGCCTGGAAATCTTGCAAGAGGTCCACTACTCACAAGATCTCAAGTGATTCTTAAATGATTCAGCACTATGCTGTCCTGTCTTTTCTGCTGCCTGCCATCCAGCTCCCATGCACCTGCCACTGCATTTAAGATTTCTCTAGGCATTTGTTCATCACCAGATGAGGCTGGGTAGATTTGTGTGTGTGTGTCATTATAGTACATTTTTGGCCTTTCCTGGGGATGAGCTGTGGGGATTGGGAATAAGTGGGATATGGATAACAAGACTCTGAATGTGTGTGTTTTCATTTAATATTCTATCAATTAAAAAAAACTGCTTACACTATGTCACAACTGGTGGTGGTTAAAGTGAGTGAGAGGAGACCAGTATACTAAAGGAAGTTTGGAGATAGGGGTGCAGGGAGGAGGGCGGAGACCCTGCAGGAGTCACCTTCTGGATTTGGGCAACAGGTAGATGGCTCTTCAGGGCTGGCCCCCACAACTCCCATAATCCAGAAAGAATTGGCTTAGGCTCAAGGTAGGGGCAGGTTGATCAAACATTAACAGGGAACAGACAAGGGCAGCTGGACCACATACAGATTCCCCTTCTCACCTTTATAGTGTGTTACGTTTTATGTTAGTAAAATTATGGTCTGTTTTAATTCCAAACGGGGCATCCAGCTCATACAGTGACACAATTCATAAATTAACAATAATAATAACTGAACAACCCACAAAGTCTAGTGCAGAGTCTTAACAGAAACATTCTGGTAGCAAGACAGAGTACAATAGCATGTAACATAACTAAAAGCATGCAGCATATCTAAAATTCAAATGGAATCATATCTTTCCGAAATCATGGGCTGTAATAATTGAGGCCCCTGATTACTTTCATGTGAATTAACTTCTTCTAAACATAGAAGTGGTCCTCGTGAGTCATGCACACGAATCGTTTGCCAAGAGAATGTTAATGGATATGCTGGCTCTGTTCCAAATGCTCAGTTACACCTATGTGGACTGAACCTGAGAAATTTCAGAACTTCATAACAAAATCCAGACTGTATCTACAAAAACTCAAGCCAATGCAAAGAAGGAAAGCACTATGAATCTGATGACTTTTGTAAAGCTTGCTCATCAAGAAAATCCATTTAGAAAAGGGTTTAACTCCTAATAAGACATGTCGTATTCCATTGTCCAGGTCCTGGTCACATGTGAAAAATCACAATGTGCTCAAAAATTGGAAAGGTTTATATTTAGCTAATCATAACATTAAGCAGTGGCTTAATGTCATTAAAATTCAGTCCAGTGTAGGCAAAGGACTTGTAAAAAAATGTCTGGGACAGGCTGTGTAGGGATACCAAGTTTGCTTTCACCAAAGCTCTGATGGAACCAGCTCAGTCTTCATCTAGTGCCAGAGAAGATATGGCTTTCTAGCACTCTTGCTTGTTCTTCATTGTGCATTGGATGTGGGCAAAATAAAAGGCTGAAGCTCAATGTGCTATTCATGAAGAAAGCTAATCTGGGATTAATCATACAGTAGAGTCTGAGTAGGACTTCATTCCCCTTGGAGGATCAGGTTTGCAGTCTGGGGCTGTACCATGACCTGAGCTTCACGCTGGATACTAAGCTTGCTGCTGGGCCAGCAGTGCCTTTGGACCGCTTCAGCTGCTGTTCCTCCTTCACTTCCTGGCTTCATCATGCTTGCCTTGTAACATTCAGGACCGCTGCAATGTTCTCTGCCTGAGATTGTCCTTGAAATGTGTTCAGAAATTTCAGCTAGTGCAAAATGAGACAGCCACTGTGTCATCTGAGACCCACCTCTTATAGGATATATTGTTCCACTGTTATGCAAGGTATATAGGCTTTCAGTTTGTTTCCAGGCACAATTTAAGGTACTTGTGCTTATATACTATAGCCCTAAATAGTTTGGGATCAGTTTATTTCAAAGGCCAGCTTTCCTCGTATGAAGTCTGCCTTCTCTTTATGATTGTCATTTGTGAACTCAATCCCTGTTCCTTTGCCTATAGATTCAAGACACTTTATTTTGCCAGGCAATTGGATTGTCTTATGCATCTCAGCAGCATAAATTATTGTGCTGGTGTTCCCCTTTGTAAATCTTGATGCATTCTGTAGTTGCTTATCTCTGTGTCGTGACACTCCACTGAATTCAGTCCACATTTTTTTCTTTGCTTTGTATCAATACATAGGAAACAGTATTCACATGGAAATGTTTGCATGTTTTGGTATGAACTTTGCTCCATATACATGTTCTAACTCATTTTCTTAATGTATGAATTTTGTATCATTTTTCTGCCACTGGCCAAAGTATATTTCTTTACATTGATCAAAGATACATGTTTTGAATCATCCACATTTATGTTCATATAATTAATAAAGGAAAAAGAAAAGAATCTGCCAGTTGTCATTTCTTCCAAATAATAGGAACCTGAAAGATTAATGCATTGCTTTGCTAACAGCTTCACAGACAAACTATGAGAGAAATAAGTTAATAAACAAATAAAATAAATCCAGTTAATGCAAATTTTTCTCCTTTACATAAAGTACAGACTCCTACTGAAAGAGGTGTTTAGAAGACCAATCGGTCTGGCTCAGCAGGGCTTTTCATGTTTCTAAATATGCATTAGAATTAAAAATATTTCTCTTTTACAAAGCGTTAAGCTTAGAATCCTATGCAGAATTACTTTTAAGTCCCATTTAACAGAGCTAAGATTTTTTTTCTGGGTAAACATGCATAGAGCTATGCTGTAAATCAGCAAGGTTAGGTATAATCTGTTATGATGGTATCTACTAGCAGCTGGTGACTCCCATGTCAGTGGGAGAGTGAATATGATCTTGGTTTTAAGTCTGAACTTTAAAGAAGCTGTCTATTCTATTGAGCACTATCCCCAAAACATGTCCAGCTAATTGGATAGCTTCTTTAAAGTTCAGGGTAAATCCTGGAGTGGATTCACCATCTGAGATGGAACCAACAGCCATCACGGAGTGTATTATGCAGAGCAGGCAAGCAGAAAACAAGACAAGAAGATGAATGAATGAGTGTTTGACACTCAGGGTAACAAATCAAAGGAAACAGTAATTTTCTAAGACACAAGAGATAATGGTCCCAGATAGTACTACAGCAAATAAGAAGATTTGATAGGTGATTCTGCTGTATATATTCCTGATGCATCCCATGTGTCATTCTTATAAATCTGTTCTAGAAGGACTCTCCAAAAGTTATCTGCTTTCTTGGAAACGTTCGATTCCACCTTCTAGGCTGAGACAAGGAACAACAGTGTCATCAGTAAAATAATCATGAAACCACTAGATCAAAAACAACAAAAATATAATGTAGTTTGGAAGACAGGAGGACAGGAGCTGTCAGTCTAGAACTATTGAAATTTCTTATGTGAAAACATGCTTAGGAGCTGTAAAAGATGGGAATTACTGAGTCAAGCAAAATATGTCCATACTAAAACATCTAGTATAAGATGAGAAAAGGATTGAGTGAAAAGGATCATCTCTCATGGGAGGGGGACCTTTTCTGAGTTATCATTCTTCCTTTCAAAGGAGTAGATGTGTAGCCTCTCACAGCATAAAAAGGAGGAAGGAAGGGACAGGGGGAAAATGTAGCAGCACCTTTAAGACTAACTGGTTTTCCTTTTCACATGAGTTTTCATGGATATTAACATACTTTGGATGCAATACAGCCAGATGATAAGTACTCAGGTGTAAAGCACACTTACACAGTTGTGGGAGTGGGATAGAGTGTAATACGATCCAAAAAGCTGCAAATCATGACTATTGCCCTAAATTTTCCATGGATCCTTCAGACATTTACAGTGGTCAGTTAGTGCTGATGTGTGAAAGCAATAAAATCTGCTTACCAAAAGTCAGTTTCAGCACTCCACAGCTTGTGAAGGATACAACTCATTTCCTGAGAAAAATACAAATCACCCATAAGCTCCCAGAGAACATCATCCTAGCCACTATGGATGTGGAACACCAACATCCCACACCAGGATGGATTGCGAGCTGTCAAAAATACCATCCTGAATGAAGCTACACCAAACTTAGCCACTTTGTATTTATCATAGGGACTTCACTTTGCGGAATAATACATACCTTCACATCAGTGGCGCTGACCTGGGCACCCACATGGCAACACGGCATGTAAACACCTTCATGGTTGACCCTGAACAACACTTCCTCAACACCCAAAAATCTCTACTCTACCTACAGTTTCTTGATGACATCTTTGTAATCTGGCCTCATGGAAAGCAATCACTTGAAAGTTCCACCAAAATTTCAACAGGTTCCACCTACGATCAACCTGAGACTGGAAAAATCTACACAATAAATTCACTTTCTTGACATCACTGTGCTATTGCACAATGGATTTCTGAAGTACAATGCTCTGTTGAAAACCAACTGAGAGCTACACATCCTTAAATGCCTCCAGTTTCCACTCAGAACACACTACCAAATCTATTGCTTATAACCAAACCCACGAATATAACTGCATCTCCTCAAAACTCTTGGATTTACAGCAGGCAAGTCTCAAACTACAATACTCACCTAAAGAGATGAAGAAACAAATTGACATAGCAAAATTAACACCCATGAATCATTTACTGCCAAAAAGATCAAAAACACAAAATGGCAGACTACCCCTAGTGGTCACTTATAGTCCCCAGCTGAGACCACTCAAATAAAAAAAAAATCAACAAACTATAACCAGTTCTGGAAAATAACACAGCCCTCTCACTAGCTCTGCGAGTCAGGTCTTTATTGGCCTATAAAATCTTCCAAATCAGCCTTCAAATCTTAAACTACTTACTCACAATAGGATAGGTAAGATGGATTGTAATATTAAGGCAAGATCCTGCCACAAGCTCAGATGCCAAGTGTGTCCGCATATCTACTCAAGGATCAGTATTACAGGGGCCAGTATAATATCATTCACAATATCAGAGGTGAATTCACTTGCTCTTCTTCCAATGTGATATGTCTCAGTAACTACACTCTCCTTTGGACAAATGGGACCATCTCTGTGCAAGATGATTAATGGACATAAATCTGACATCAGAAATGGCAATACCCAAAAACCAGTTGCAGAACATTTCAATTTTCTTGGACACACAGTAAGTGATTTATAGGTTGCTGTACTTGAACAAGGAAATTATAAAGACTAGAAAGAGAAAATGCTGAATTCGAGACCATTAGCAGAGGTATGAACAAAGTCAGTGGCTCATGGCACACTACATATATTAATACAAGTGTCCGCACTATTGCTTATATAACAAAAATAATCTTTTCAGAGAGCTTTGAATCCTGGGAAACTGACTTTTGCTTAGCAGGGGTATTGCTTTCACACATCAATACTAACTGACCACTGTAAAGATCTGGAAGATCCTCGGAAAATTTAAGGAAAGGGTCATGATTTGCACGGTTTTGGATTGTATTGCATTTCATCCCATTCCAACATCCGTGTAAATGTGCTTTAGACCTGAGCATTTATTAACACTCTGTACTGCACACAAAGTATGTTTATATCCATGAAAGCTCATGTGAAAATAAAAACAAGTTAATCTTAAAAGTGCTGTACATTCTTTTCTCCGCCTTACTACCTTGCCACCCCTCTGCCACCACCATCTTGACCCTGAGGGTGGATAGCTTCATCTTTATTATCATTTCTTTAAAAGACAGGTTAGTATCAATGGAAAGATGCAATCTAAGAACTCTGGAGTGCATGGAGTGCACAGAAACACTACTGTAGGGGCACTGACTGTTTAATTAATTAAGCATCATTTTAGAACAGGAAAAAACATCCCTTCATCAGATTTGGGAAAAACTGTTCTGATACAAATGCAAAATTATGCTTTCTCTAGTAAAAAATAAAATCAACATGCTTATTTGTCTGTTTATTTCATTAAATTTATACATCTCTGTAGCTACTGACTGCCTACCATGCAGAATACAATAAAAACTTCATTAAAGTTAACATAAAAATAAGAAACATGAGAGTAAAAAAACATATGCTAAAAAAAAATAGACAACAATGTTAAAATTTAAGAGTGACATAAGATAATGGCCTTTTCTGCATGACAACGCTCTTCCATGTTGTCCTGTCACAATCCCGGCAATGCCTCTACCAAGATGGGAGTGTGTTCCCAACGCTCCTCTCTGCACACACCCAACTACCTGCAGAAGGGAGCACAAGGGACATGCTCCATCCTTCTGGACTGCAGCCTGCCTTCTTCCCATGCTGCTGTAGGGGATGAAGCACATAGATCATGCTTCTGGCCCTTCTGCATGGCCAGCTGCAATGGAAGGCTCACATGATCAGGGGCCATTGACAGAGTTTCTCCATCAATGATATAGCCTGCAATTGTGCTGGCTGGTGATGTGAGAAGGGCAGGACCATGACAATACAGTAGAGTCTCGATTATCCGACATAAACAGGCGGGCTGATAGTCGGATAGCCGAAAATGTCGGATAATCCAGAGAGTTGCCGATTTTCCTCTCTGGACTGTGGAAAGATAGGGAGGGAGGGAGGAAAAAAAAGAGGCAGAGCAAAAGAGAGAGGGGGGAGGGAGGGGGGAGGGAGGGCGAGCGAGAAAGCCTGGGAGAAGGTACAGAGCGAGGCACCAGCTTCCTGACACGGCATCCTCGGAGTCTGGATCTCTTCAGCCGGCACCCAGCAACTTTCCCTTTCTGAGAGCCCCCTGCTTCGGAATCAGGGACCTAGAAGCCAAGGAGAAAGGCTCAGCAGCTCAGAGCTGGGGTTCCCCCCTCCCCAAGGCCATCCCAGCCTCCCCTCCTGGATTTCCTCTGAAGGATCGACGGGGGTGGGGTTCAGAAGGAGTGAGGGAGGGAGGCAGAGAGGGAGGGGGAGGCTTTTTTTTTGGAGAAGGCAGAGTTAGCAGAAAGAGGCAGACTTAGCAGCCCAAGAAGCAACGAGTTAGTGGCAGAGTGGAGGGTTGGGAGGCATATCTATGGGGGGACTAGTGCTCCTGGAAAACAGCTCCCCCAAGCAGCCGTGACGTCGGATAATCCGGACTGTCGGATTACCACAGGACAGATAATCGAGACTCTACTGTATAATGCAGAAGCATCGTTACAGTTCTGCTACTCTCGCCTCCCCATGCCAGGACACCACTGTCATGTGGAAGGGGCCAATGTTGCCTGGCATTAAAATCCCAATAGAATAATGGTTATTGTCTGTCTGAAGTCATTAGTGAACAGTCTCACCTCCACTGGAAGCACATTTCATAGCTATGGTGCTACTATCAAAAAGACCCTGTCTTGAGTACCCATCAACTTTTTTAGGTGGTGCAAAATAGCCGAGTGGTCACTTGATAAATGCAAATTTCAAGCAAATTCATAAGGATGGAGACAATCCTTCAGAAATCCTGGCTCCAAACCTTTTAAGGCTGTGTAGCTATCAAGGTCACTTTGAATTGTATAGACACAGAACCAGAAGAGTCCTGCTGTCACGTTTGCATTACTTATAGCATCTTTAAATCTGAGCAGATGACAGATACTTGAGCAAAGAAGTGTTTTGTAAATATGTTACGGTGGGTTTTGGAAGGCTGTTCTTCAGTACCCTGGGGAGTACCATAACAGCACCATCCAAAACAACTCCAATGGACAATTAACACTGTGTTCCTGGAAGGGAGGCAGAGTAGAAATATTTCCTTATGCCCTCACTGCCATAGGACACTGCTAAAATGGGCACTGATACACATCAAGTTGTGTTAAGTCTGTGTTTTTCTCCACTGCTCCTCTAATTGTCTGCTGAGGCACTTGATTGCCATATGCAGCCAGGAAACCAAGGAATCCATGCTCCACATCCCAAGAGAAGCCATTAATTGTATCAAGAAGTTGTGTTGAGGACTGTGTCACCTACCTGGGTTTTCTCTCCCTTTTCACATATCAGCCAGGGTTTTGGCAAGACAGAGTGACTGAAAAGCATTCAGGATACCAAAGCATTCAGGATCCATCAGTCTCCAGTGGGAGGTTACTATAATGAGTTTCCTACTCTTGCAAGGTTTATG
Organism: Ctenosaura bakeri; assembly: GCA_948474755.1. Classification (NCBI taxonomy): domain Eukaryota; kingdom Metazoa; phylum Chordata; class Lepidosauria; order Squamata; family Iguanidae; genus Ctenosaura; species Ctenosaura bakeri. The sequence continues at coordinate 64,563 of CAOLHI010004252.1, forward strand.
GCTTCCCTGAAATCTTTAAAACCTTTTAGATCATGATCTGTCTGTTACCCTGATTTCTGTGGTCCTTTGGGGGACACCTCAATGTGCTCCACGTGATGGGCAATGGAAACCAGCCACAGCATGAGCAATAGCAATGCGAGAGGCAGGGTAACCTAGCGGGGTCTTTTTACCCAGTTTTTACGGGGTCAGGCCAGGCCAAAAACCAAACAAAAATGTCTAATAAATGATTTTATTGAATGAAAGTATCACGCACCAATGCAATGACTCACACACTCACTCAAGACCTATTAAGAAGTAAAAGAGAGGAAACTGAATAGGGGAGTATTGAAGGGGTTGCAGCTGGGGTAATACTGCACCTTTTCCTGAAGTCCTTGGTCCAGGAAAACAGCGGAGAAGTGGGGCTCAGCACGGAGAGGGCTGAGGGGATTACTCAGTGGACGGAGTGACAGTCTGCTGGGAGGACCAGGAGCAAACCGAAGAAACGCTCAAAAACTGGGACTATTTGTAGGGGGAAAAGTACCTGGAGGACTAATCCTTTCCCAGAGAGAACAATGGGTGTTGCAACAAAAAAGAAACTCCCCAAAGGTAACTTCTTTTGTGTGATGGGATTACAAGGTGCTGCCAAAGTCTCAGGATCATAGGATATTTGCTCAACTTGGGGCAAACATGCTAATCCTCTCAAGTCAGCTTCTCAGGGCTGAGGACTCTTTGTTTATTGTGGGCTTACACACCTTGAGGTCTCCTGGAGCTACATGACTGGGGATTTTACTGGCCTGACTTGGTTTTCGGTCATTTGACCATGACTGCCTACGTGCTCATCCGGGCAACCTCTCAGGCACACAGAATCATGTTTAATATCAAAATTGTAGACCCTGGGATAGGTTTTTTCCAGTGGAGTAACATGTCCATGACAATGGAAATTTTTCATCCCTCCCACCTACTCATTTTCATTCTGACTGGCAAACACCAAGTCGAGTGTATAATCTCTCACATATATATGATCTATCACATCCCACATCCCACCCAGTACTATATACTCAAGTGTTGCTGGTATACTTCAGACATCATGGGCATAATTTGGTCAGATTGATTCCTCCATCCTTCCCCAACCAAGGTTTAGTAGCATAACTTAATAATCAAGGATGAAATTATTATTTTGGAGCATTTTATGAGTTGATGTGACATCAGACGCACAGTCAGGAATCCATAGGCTGAAAGATGAACCTGAAGTAGGAACTGATACAATGGCCTCTAAGGCCTGGTCCTGTTGTCATGAAAAAGTGATGCCATTCATTTCCTGACTGTTGGGTCCACTATTTTGTTCGAGAGGACTCCGTAGCTGCTTGGGTCCCACTCTAGGAGAAAGGTGGCAAATAAACAAATAAATAAATGAGTTCATTCAGGCTTTAGCTCTTCCAAAGATACTGAGTGCTTCACAATCAAGCAGCAATGGAATGTGGAATGTGCTCAACAGTGGAATGTGCTCAATGAAAGGTCTGTTTTGAAACATAATATATTGTGGTCTTAACTTCTTACTTTACAAACATTCTAAACATAAACAAGGTTCTTGCCAACTTCAAGACCAGAACTGCTCAGATCTCTGTCACTTTCCAGAGATCCAAGATAGGAGTCTATGGCCACCCCTGTCCTAAAGGTGGCCTTCTTTCATCCCTCATTCCTGGAATAACTCCTCAAGACCTGATGCATGGCTTGGAAATTTCCCCATTCATTTCCAGCTACATTTAATAAATACACCATTTTTTTCTAAATGTGGTTCTTTCACTGTACAATATTTTTAAGGAACAGTTTCTTAACATTTGGACCACAAACTCCAGGCTTTCTGAACTCTAGATGGATGGGCTTTGTGGGGATCATTAACTGAACACAAAAAGACATTCCCTTCAATTTCCCTCCTGCTACTTTGAACATTTTTAAGTGCATTGTTCAGGGAAAGGGTTCCATAATTCTAAACAAAATCTCATAGCAGTCTATGACTCTGAAAAGGTTAAAAATTACTCCTTCAAGGTATTGGGGCTTTAGAGTGGCCTTGAATTTAATCAATCAAAGTTACTATCACTTCTGCTTACTTGATGGCTGCACAAATGCAGTATGTATGTGTGTGTGCCTGTGTGTGTGTGTGTGTATGTATATATATACACACAGACACACACATACATACATACTGTGTTTGAATACACACACACACACATATATATACCTATACATAAATACACACACGTACTCATGCAGGATACATAAAGATTATGGAAACACAGCACTTGTTTGCATCCTCCTATGTGGAGTCTGGAAAGAAACATTTACAGCCTGGCCTTGATGAGAACACCTTAACCAAAATATGGCCAAAACACACCTTCCTCCTGCCAGGATTTCCTGGGTATTATTTGCAGCTAATCACATCTGGTTATAATTGCCACTCTTACAAAATTTTAATTCCACTGATTTTATTGCTTTGGTAGCTGTGAGGTGGCCATCTGTTCTCTCCATGCACCTTGTGGTTGGCTTGCTTCTTGCATCCCCTTGTGATTAAATCAGTTAGAAAAGAAGAATAACATGATTAGTAGGGCAAGTTGCACAGAATGATGTCTTTAGACATAGGCTGCCTGGCCTAAGCAGGAAAAGCAATTTGGATAAGGGTACGGAATATTTACCCAGAGTGATCGCCATGGCAATCTTTACACGCTCCTCTTTTTTCAAAGTCAGGTAGGTAGGATTCCTGGCTACTTTTTATTATTATTACTAATGGGGAGATATGTTGCATTTTGTGTTTGAGGGTATTTTTCCTAGGCAGTATCATAGAAAGAGAAAGTTAGAAAATGGAAGGTGGGAGAGAGGGAGGGAGAGTATGCTGGGTTGATAACCTCCCCATGTATTCAGTAAATTCATTTAACAAGAATCAAATTACCTGAGATCCATCCACATTACAGAATTAGAGCGCTATTGTGCCACTTTAATGATTCCATTCCATGAAATTCTGAGACAGACAATTTAATGAGAGGCATTTAGAGTTCTCAACCAGAGAATGTAGTCTCTTGAAACAACAAAACCCAGGATTCCATAGGATAGAATCATACAAGAACTGCATTTAACTGTCCCCTTGAGTTGGGCTGATCCACAACCCCTCCATCTGCAAATCGTTCAACAGTAGTAACGCCAACTTTCAGGACTGTTGAAAGGGCTGCTGAACTAGTTTTTGTGGAACTTTTAAAGCGCTATATACAGTGGCTGATTTTTATTAACATGTCAGCTCTACCAGGGAAATCCATACAGTATGACTCACTGTCCTACCAGGAGTCTGACACATTTTCTGTCACAAAGAATGTAAGAAAGTTTGCTAAAACATTTTATTTTTTTATATTTTATTTTATTTATTTTGCTATGATGAACACAGTGCTAGAGAATAAAGACATAGGGACAGAACCAATAAATGAAAGGCTGTTGGGTCACAAAATAAGAAGGATATGAACTCCAGAAATCACATTCTCGGGAAAAGGTACAGCACCTCAAGATGGAAAGCTTTATTAGGCAGTTAGTTCAGTAGCTAGAAACTGTCCATGAGTAACCCCTAATAGCAGTTGTGTTTGTACATCCCCTCACCCCATGGCTGGGGCTTTTTTTTAGCTCTTTGCTACCCTCCTCAGTTCTTTTCAGTGATTATTTTTCTAATTCAATCCTCAGTCAAAACTAACACTTCACACAGATATTATCAACATTGCACATCTGGATTAACATCACAGTTTAAGATTCAGGCAGTTCTTTTCTACTATGAACGCTACAATGTCAAGCCTTCAAAGATTTTTTTACTTTTTACAAAAAAAATACACAGGATTTTTTCCCCCTATGTGTGAACTAGTCATACGGCACACTGCAGATTTCAATGACATGTTGCCACTTTGTGTGCTTATCTCGCCCACCACTGCTAAAGACACAGCTTTGATTTTAAATAAGTGTGGTGTGTTTGCCACTGCTTTTCTGCTCACATATATTTATATGTCAAAAGTCAGTAAACTTTGGAATGTTCACTAATTTTTAAGAGGACAGGAGGGAAAAGTTAAACGAGTGTGACAGCTAATGTTTTGTCTCAGTTGTAACTAATGGCATAATATTGTGCATATTTAACTGAGGGTAAGGCTCACTGAAGATAGCAGCTGTCATTTCTGAGTCTAGGACTATACTGCGCTGTCTTCAGCTAATGATTAAATATCATCTTCAAGTATCATTAAGTGATGACACTGCCCTGCATAACTGCTAAATGTTTAAAACAAGCAAGAGCAAATACACTCAGTATGGCCAAATGCTATCCCCATTTCCATAATTTACTGGCAAATGTAAGAATTTACAAGACACATTAGCAAAGGTCCAAAAAAGCCCCCTCTCTTGGAGTTCTATAATTTATAACATTTAAAGTGCTGAGTTTTTTTTAAAAAAGCAATTTCAAGAGCCTTCAATAAATGATCATATTTCACCTTAATCTCCAACTTTTATAAGTAAACATCTGCATCTACCAGATCTCTCTCGGTAATGCCTGAACAGTCTATTCCATTTGTAGGGAAGATACAGGGTAGATTCCCCTGGAAATATCTTCTACCAGTTTCGTGTTTTCATCTGAGATGTATTTTTTTTTAATTCATTTGAAAATGCTTCTCTTTTCATTTGGCAACTGTGTTAGGCTGTTAAAAAAGAACAAATAATGCAAAGTTTGGAGCTGCATCACCCGTCCTATCTACCCATGTTGGCCTCCTTTGTTTTGCTCTGCTCTTCTGCTGTCAGTCCATGATGCAACCCCAGAAATAACACAAGCAAATTCCTGGTTTGCTATTTTTGGCATTGCCTCTCACCAGGGAGAGGGAGAGCTTATTACACTATGGGCTATTCAAGCAAATTGGCAGGCAGGCCCCTAGAAACTTCCGAGCCCATATGGTTTTAATGATAACTCCTGGCCATGTTTAGCAGAAAGAGTCTGGGCTCCAGAATTCAGCCTGCTGTTGTGGCTGAGCCCAAGCATCCAGAAGGTGGTATTTGTCAGCTGACTGAACAAAAAGAAATAACACAGTGTGATGGTGGTGAGGGCTGTGTATTTAGTGACTCAGATAGAAAGGGAAGCTGTTGTTTCCACCCCTTCTGACAGCTTATGCATTGGGATCTGATTTGTTTTCCTGTCAGAGATCCATAGCTGGATGAGTTTTCTGTGGAATCCTGGTGTTTGCAGTTTAGGGAAGGGTATTTAGAATTCTCAGCCAGAGAGCTCTTTGGCCTCAGAAAGCTATAAAACCCAGAATTCCACAGGATGTTGAAAGTGGAATAATAGCACAATAACAGTGTAGTACAGAAAGGCCCTACATCAGGCTATAGCTCTGCCAAATTCCATCAGGTGAAAAGCCATCTGCAGAAAGGATACCATGAAACTCACCATACTTCTAACATGGAATAGCTTCCAAATACAAATTGGAAGCCTAACAAAGAAAGCACCACTCTTTTTTTCCTGTTTAGGAGAAGCTCCATCCATTAACATCTCACAGTCTGTCTCATTATGGATTATTTATCAAGTCATCTGTTCTTAGGAAGATTGTATGGTCCACACTAGAAGAGTACAAATACTGGATGGCATTTGTTCTCTGAGCACACAAATACCAATGCCAATCTGATCACATGAAGGGCTGAAAACTCTACTTCAGTTATGGGATTGTGAGTACAATTTAGGGCCAACCAAATTTTGGAAGAATTTTGTCTAACAAGCTGCCTGAAAAGTTCTGATTTCACTGGTGGTGGGTCTGCATCCTTAAATTGCAAAATAAATACCCTAAAGGTGCCAGATCCCATCCGATCTTGAAAGCTATACAAGGCCAACCCTTGGATGGGAGGCCACCAATGAATACTGGATGCTATAGGCTATCTTTCAGAGGAAGGAACTGGCAAAATCACCTCTGAATATTCCTTGCCTTAAAAAATAAGTCAACAGGTAATTTGAAAGCACATACACGCGCACACACATCCACCAACAATGGCAGGAAAAAAGGCTTCCAAGATGGTGGCAGCCAAACACACCCACACACAGTTAATTGACAAAAGTTGTGCAAAATGCACTCACCTAGTGGGTATCACCTTGGAGGTGCTGTCCTGACATTACCAGAAGAGGATTTAAAGGCACTTGCGGGAAGAGATGGAAGAACAGTCAAAAGGGGGCAAAACAGCTTGTGTTTTCACTTTTGTCCAAGTCTTTGCAGTTGTCTTGTTTAGTTTCTAATAGAGAATAATGGTTTGAAGTTACACGACGGTAGGTTTTCACTGAACATTAGAAGGCCTCCCAGCTCTTTGATTCTATGATTCTATGACTCTATGATCATGACTCTAAGAAACCCATTGTGCTGGGGGACAATCTACGTAAAATCATAGAATTGGAAGATACCACAGGGGCCATCCAGTCTAACCGCCTGCTATGCAGGAACACACATCAAAGCATTCCCAACAGATGGCCATCCAGCCTCTCCTTAAAAACCTATAAAGAAGGAGACTCCACCACACTCCATTGAGGCAGCATATTCCACTGCCAAACAGCTATGACTGTCAGGAAGCTCTTCCTGAGGTTCAGGTGGAATGTCTTTTCCCATAGTTTGCATCCATTGCTCCTTGTCCTAGTCTCTGGAGCAGTGGAAAACAAGCCCTCTCCTTCCTCAACATGACGTCCCTTCACATATTTAAACATGGCTATCATGTCTCCTCTTAACTTTCTCTTCTACAGACTAAACATACTCAGTTCCCTAAGCCATTCCTCATAGGGCATGGCTTCCAGACCCTTCACCATTTTGGTTACCCTCCTCTGGACACATTCCAGCTTCTCAATATGCCTCTTGAACTGAGGTGCCCAGAACTGGACACAGTATTCCAAATGAGGCCTAACCAATGCAGAATTGAGTGGTACCATTACCTCCCTCGATCTAGACACCATACTTCTTTTGATGCAACCAAGGATCACGTTGGGTTTCTTGGCTGCCACATCACACTCCTGACTCATGTTCGGCTTGTGATCCACCAAGACCCCTAGATCCCTTTCACACATACTGTTATCCAGCCACATGTCCCCCATCCTATATTTGTGCATTCCATTTTTTCTGCCTAAGTGTAGGACTTTACATTTCTCTTTGTGGAAATTCATTTTGTTAGCTTTGGCCCAGCTCTCCAATCTGTCAAGGTCATTTTGAATGTTGTATGATGTCATTGTGGTCCCATCCTTCACCCCATTGCCAGGCAGCGCATCAGGTAAGTGAAGAATGGTTGTGCTTTCACGGGTCATTGATGGAGGAAACCATATGATATAATATTCCATGTGATATAATATTCAAATTTTATTCTCTCATTCATTAAATTCTATTTCTTTTAATGACTTCAGATTATGGAGAAGGTGAACTGGTAAAACAAGTCTCTCTTGTCCACAGAAAGCCTGGTATCACACAGCACCACCATACATTTTAATCAACAAGCAGAATGAGCTATAAAGACATTGATTATATTTAGTTTCTGAGGCAGAGAAATGCATGTTGATTCACACAGTGCTGTCATAATTGAATCACTAAAAGTTATCACTAGAATCATCTGTTTCTACCATAGGAATAAGAGTGATCGTTGTGGTGACATGAAGGCTATCTTTGGATATCTGAAGGGATGTCATGTAGAAGGAGGAGCCTGCCTGTTTTCTCCTGCTCCAGAGACAAGAACAGGAACCAATGAATTCAAATGACAAGAAAAAAGATTCCACCTAAAAATCAGGAAGAACTTTCTAATGGTAAGAGGTTTAAACAGAGATTGGATGGACATCTTTCAACAGTGCTTAATTGTGTATTCCTGTATGGCAGGCAGTTAAACTAGATGGCCCTTGTGGTCCCTTCCAGCTCTGTTTCTATGGTTTTACAATTAGACGAGTTCCATCTCTAAATTGATTGCTGTTGTTTTCACAGGAGAGATTATGTACACTTCTATTTGTAGGGAAAGGTGAGTGTTAAATGAATTTATGCTATGGGGAAATGGAGGATGTAGATTAATATTGGCATGTTTGCTTAAAATGATCTTTCCTTCTGTAGAGCTTGGCAGTTCGGTGTTGCTTTCTTGTTCAGAGGCAGTGTGTGCTGAAGTGAGTGGCTGGGAAGTGAAAAGGAGAGACGACTCTTCACAGTCTGCATGAAGCCCCCTTTGGAGCACATGCTGAGCTATGTTCATGTCAGCAAACCAAGCACTGGAGCTTTTCCCTTGAATCACCATCTATACTCCATGTCACTTCAGACATGATTCAAATAGGTGACGCAGAAGGATTGTCTAACCAAAAATGATATCAGGATCTATTTGCATCCTTGTCACATAGGACATCTTGTTATATGTTAAACTGATAACCTTCCTATTTGAAAATAGTGTCTTTATAGATGTGTACATCCTGTTCAGAAACCCTAATTCACTTGGAGGGCAAAAAGAAATGGAAGTAGACTTCTGTGTGTTCTTCTTTAGGAGATGAGGAACTCACTATGCATGCGCATTGGATGTGTACTGAGACCAGGGGCCTTTATGCACTACACAATCATCTGATCCAAAGCACAGGATCAAAAGGACCTTAACAGATTATGGAGCTGGCCCAAACTAACAAAATGAATTTCAACAGGGAGAAGTATAAGAAAAAATGAAATGCACAGATACAGGATGGTTGACACCTGGCTTGATCACAGTACATGTGAAAGAGATGTAGGAGACTTAGTAAGCCACATGAGTCAGCAGTGTGATGTAACAGCTAAAAAAGTCAATCCAATTCTGGGCTGTATCAATAGGAGTATAGTGTTTATGTCAAGGGAAGTGATCGTACCATTCTATTCTGCTTTGATCAGACCCTACCTGGAATACTGTGTACAGTTCTGGGCACCACAGTTCAGGAAGGATATTGGCAAGCTGGAACATGTCCAGAGGAGGTGACCAAAATGGTAAAAGGCCTGGAAACTATGCCATATGTGGAGAGGCTTAGAGAACTGGATATGTTTGGCCTGGAAAAGAAAAGGTTAAGATGTGACACGATAGCTATGTTTTAATATTTGAAGGGATGTCATATGGAAGACAAAGCAAGTCTGTTTTCTGCTGCTCCAGATACTAGGAAATGGAACAATGGCTTCAAACTTCAGGAGAAAAGATTCCATCTAAACATTAGGAAGAACTTCCTGACAGTAAGAGCAGTTCGATAGTGGAATGCACTGCCTCAGAGTGTGGTGGAGTCTCATTCTTTGGAGGTTTTAAAACAGAGGCTGGATGGCCATCTTCCAGGATGGTGTATGCCTTCATGGCAGGGGGTTGGACTTGATGGCCTTTGTGGTGTCTTCCAGCTCTATGATCCTATGAATTATAGCAGCATGATTTCAATTTAGCTACAGATCCATCTTGTGGAATCCTGGGATTTGTAGTCTGGGGAGACGTAAGAGCTCTCTGATTGAGAATTCTAAATATCTCTTCCTAAACTACAAGCCCTAGGATTCCACAGGCTGTTGCCATGGCAGTTCAAGTGGAATCACAGTGCTATGACCAGTGATGTATTTAAGTATTTTGCTCCAAGTCTCAAGTCAGGTCTCAAGTCTCTACCTTCAAGTTTCAAGTCCTTGAAGATACTTTCAAGTCTCAAGTCTGGAAGCCAACTTTATATCCCAACCAAAATTCCAGAATTATTGGATAGAGAGAAATAAATTCATTTTTAACAATTTAAGCAGAGTTGGTTCTCCACATTTGCAATTTTGCTATCTGTGGCTTTGGAAGAGGGGAATAGGATCCTATCTTACTCCTCAATACTGAAGATTCAAAAAATATAGAAGGAAGGATCCTTCCTCTTCAAGCCTGTTGCCTAACACATTTGCTATTCCCCTCTGAGAAATGAACCCACACTTTGAGCTCGAGAGAGATTGTCATGTGACTAGTGGGCAAAAAGAGATGGAGGCATTGTTCAAAGTCGCAAGGTTTCTGGATGAATGCATTATGTTACTGAACCAAGGGCATCAAGTCAGTCATTAAAAATATGCAAATCTTGAGTTGAGTTCAGTTACTGCATCATTTATGGCCAACTCGAGTTTGAGTCGAGTCACTGAAGTGACTTCAGTCTGACTTGAGTCCGAGTCTGTCAACTTGAATCCACATCACTGGCTATAACTTAGTGTTTACTCACTTTATAAGGCTGAAGAGGTTCTTTCACACGAAACCATTATAGCACTACTTTAACTAGCATGGCTGCATCCTATGGGTTCCTGGGATTTCTGGTTTGGTGGGGCACTGGAGCTCAATTCTGCTAGAGAATTCTAAGTACAGGCATACTCTGACAAAGTACTTCCTTTATACAAAATCTTATGCTCATCCAGGCCCTCTTTTTCTGCTTGTTTACTAGGAAGTATTTTTAGCAGTGTCAGCACTGGAAGGATAATGTGGGAGAGCTGAAAAAACACAACACAGTGTTGAGTTGCAGCAACATGTCTGTACTAAATATTGCAATAAATTCTAGCCAATCCTACTGTTGCTACGGGTGCCTGACCACAACAGGCAAGGTAAACAGCAGCAGCTTCCAGAATCCCTTACTGAACAGGTATGAATAGCAAAAAGTTTGCTGAAGCATGTTGAGCTGCTCTGCCTCTAGTACCAAATTTTCAGTTAAAGAGGTAATGTCCAAGAACACATCAACTTTCTTAACCAAGATATACCTGTACTTCACAAAACTACAGTTTCCAGGATGCTATTGGTTGGAGCCATTATTATAACTATTTAGTGTGAAAGAGACCCAGATTTTCTTAATAAAACAACAAACCTGCAATAGCATTGATCAGTTGTTTGGAAAGAAAGGATACTGAATTTCATTCTCCCACACATCATCTGACCTTCCCACAAAACAGCTAATTGGCATGACATCCAGTTCTTTGGCAGGGCTACATGGCAGCATGTCAACTTAGCTGTATGGGGTATGGGTACATGGCTGAATTTTGTAAGCATTGCTGAACCAATGCTTACAAAAGTTTTTTTGTAGTTATTACTCTCAGCATCTCTCAGTCAGTATGACTAGTGCCTGGATCATTCTGAGAGATGCAGTCAAAAAACCAATAGAGGCTCATGGGTTTTGACAGCAAATTTACTCTGGTTTTTAGTCAGAACTTTAACAGAACTGTCAAAAAGTGCTGAATCTATATTGAGGGTAGGGTTCAGGAAACTGGATAGCTTTTTTAAAGTATGGTTCAAAATGTAGAGCAGATTCAATTTTTTTGGAAGTCTTTATTACCAAGAATCTAACTGTCCCAAGGGATTGCTGGTGCTTCATGGTTTGTTTTGTAAGCTCTTCAGAGACACCTGGCTGGACACTGGTGAGAATAGAAGGTCAGATTAGGTGGATTGTGGTGTGCTTAATACTGAACCTTTAGGGCAGAAGTGGGAAAGCTTTGGATTTCAGCCTAGCTTCAAAACGCAGGCAAAAGAAGTTTCTACTGGTTTCTTTCTCCGCATATGCACACATCAGAATTTAAAGCAATGTTAGAGGCCTTACTATTAGGATCATCTTGTGCTATGTGATGAGAGACCGGGCCTGTTCTGTGGTGGTGTCAAGACTGTGAAATGTTTTTCCACATGAAATCCATCAGAATCCATCTTTGTGTGTTTTGTCAGAAAGAGAAGACTTTTTTTTAATTTGATGCCTATCTTGGGCCTTTCCGCACTACATGGTTATAGTGCTATTATTCCACTTTCAACATCCTGTGGAATTCTGGGGTTTGTAGTTTGGTGAGGCACTGGAGCTCTCTGACTGAGAATTGCCCCTCCCTAAACTGCAAACCTCAGGATTCCATAGGATGCTGAAAGTGGAATAATAGCACTGTAACAATGTAGTGCGGAAATGACCCAGGACTACCAATAAGCTTCAAGCTTGAATATTGTAAGCGTGTACAATTAGTGGCAAAACATATTTTGCTGTATGAGAAACTTAGCTATAGCCTACAATCTGAAATTCACTTCAAAATTGTATATATCAGTCGAGTAAGATTATAGAAAATGAAATGAAAGCCAACCAGTGCTTGCTGGATAGATTGTGGCCAAGAAATCCTCTACCATATATTGTAAAGCACAGCCTCAAAGCAATATTATTCTAAGCAGCAATCACTATGTTTTATTGGAAATATAATTGAAAAAGCAGCCATTAAATTTATCACGAAATAAGGAATGCAGTGGATCAGATTATCTGAATGAAACTGTAAGGAGTACAAAAGGCTATTAAAATACACTTGGTGGGAAAATGTACACTAACTATCTAGAATCTGTTCTAGGGCCTTTGTTTGAGAGCAATATCATGAAGCATGTGCTACAAAATAAATATTAATATTTCAGTATAAGGACAGTTGGTTTCTTGCCATTTTTCATGGTTTTATTAATTTAAATGAATGGTAAAGCGTTCATGATTTCTGTCATTGAAATTTCTGTTTAAAATGAACTAGTCAAAGTTGACTAGGTATAGTTATTAACCTTTTGATTTGTCATACATAAATAGAGAATGTGCACAACTAGAAGGATTTTAATGAACAAATTAACAGTTATAATTTTGGAATATATGTATTTGGGTCTATCAGCGTCTTGGTGCTGATCATTATACGAATCATCCCCCCAAACTGTCTGTATAATACAAAAGAAATAAAACAGAAGATGGAATGACTCATACAAAGGATAATCACATGCACACACATACAGAAACAGAGAGAGAGAAAGAGAGAGAGTGTGTGTTTGTGAGAATTTGTTATCATTGCCTCCATCTGTCAAAGCTTATGCTTTTGGATTCATCTCTAGATACAGTCTCTTTAAAGGATCAAAACAAAAGGGGGTATGAATCACTTGGTCTAGTTCTTCTTTTCAAGTATTCCTTCCAGGCATATATTATTTAGTCTTTGCTTGAATGCTACCATGGGAAGACAGTCTATAGTTCTTTTGCCTTAACTTGATGGTTTCCTGAACAGTTTTGATAGATGATGGAGAAATAAATGTCAAGGAGGCAGTGTGAGTAATCCCACACATTTCAAGAGAATTGTTTCTCACATTATCCTACTGGCTTCTGGTCTGTGGTGTTATTCCAGAACCCAGTTCTGGTGGCTTTGGTACAAAGGTAGTTTGCATTTTGGTCTCTTGCTGGCATGATTATTGCTAGAAGGAGGAGGCATGACAATTGTGGAAAAGGAATCAATAGTTTAAGGTATGCAGATAATACTATATTGCTTGAACAAAATTGCAAAGACTTGGAATGACTCCTGATAAAAATCAAGATGCAAAAGTAGGGTTACAGCTGAATATTAATTAAAACAAAAATAATAACCATAGATGATCTATGTAATTTTAAAGTGGGTAATGAAGACATTGAAATCACTAAAGATTTTCTGTACCTTGGCTCTGTCATTAACCGAAATGGAGATTGTAGTCAAGAAATCTGAAGAAGACTTTGACTTGGAAGGTCAAGAAATTAGATAACAGCCTCAAGTATAAAGATATATCATTAAATATACAAGTGAGAATCATGCAGATCATAGTAGTTATGATTTCTATATATGATTGTGAAAACTGGGCAGTGAAGAAATCTGACAGGAAGAAAGCTCATTTGAAATGTAGTGCTGGAAAAAAGTTCTGTGGGTACCATGGACTGCTAAAAAGATAAATCAGTGGGTCTTGGAAGAAACCAAGGCTGAAACAACAATGACTAAACTAAAGCTATCATGCTTTGGAGATATCATGAGTTGACATGACTCATTGGAAATGATGGATATGCTGGAAAAAGTGGAAGGCCATAGGAAAAAAGACAGGCCACACTACAGGTGGATTGATTTAATCAAGATAGCCACAACCCTCAGTTTGCAAGACCTGATCAGGGCAGTAAATGACCAGGGCTCTTGGAGATTTTCTGATAAGGTCACCATAAGTTGAAGTTGACTTGATGGCAAATAACAACAACTTTTGCTGGCATCATCCTATGGCCTTGTCCAGTAAGCCTGGTGCGTCTTTTGCTCTGGGAGTTCAAGGCAGTTGCAAGCAAAAGGATCTCGATTGTAATGTAGTAAAATATCTGCCTATATGGCTTGGAGATTGATCTTGCTCCTTAACCCTACCTTCTTGTTTTCTCTTTGGTACTGGTTGGATCTTTCATTCTGACCACTGGCTTGTTGCCTAGCTGTCTCAAGCCTACTGTCCCTGATGTAGCCCTGATGTGATGTTATTGATGGCATATGATGATCTCCTGATCCCTCATTCTGGCTGCAAAATTAAGGAGGACATGATGGAGAGTGTATTTGTATAGTGGTTAGCAATTTGTATCAAGGAGTAAAGATACCAATGGCTAAAGAAACAAATTAGGGCTTCACTGTAAGAGCTCCATTAACAATAGGAAAGCTCTCTAAGGGTGCAAAGTTAACACTGAACTGAATTAGTTTCACTTTTAGCAGCAATGAAAGAATCAGAGGGTGGGAAGAAAAAGAGCTGGAAAAAGTCCTAAGAACATCAGCTGACATCTCTGAGAGATTAAGATAGGTGGATAAAAAAAAAGACTTTTGGTCACTGGAAACTACAGTACTTCATCCTAACACTACCAGTTTAAGGTACCTTTAACTCTTTATGCACTGAGTATCATTGCATTTCCAACAAATCAGAACTCTTCCTTGTTTTTTAAGAAGTCAGTCTGATACTCCCTGATTGGCTGTACTGCACTGTCAATTTCATTGCCATCAGAGTAGTTAGTTACTGTTACAGTTACTATTTTTTAAAAATAGGACTCTGCTTCCCTGTTTGTGACATGTGATGTAGCTATATTTTAGTTATGTTGTTAAAAACCTGAATGCTACAAACTATGGTCCCATCTTGTCCACTCTGTCACTGCCTCATCACCCACAACAAAGCAAGAAGCTGCAGCACGAGGCACAACACAAGCCAACATTTGAACAATGTGATATTCCTCCTGGCAGAGATTAGTGGCTCCCAATTCAGCAGGAAGCGAATCCACTCTGGATTTCACTCCCAACTTTCAAAGTGAGATCTAAGATCTCTTGGATATCTTTTTTTTTTAATAGAGTTACAAGCTTGGTGGATGAAGGAAATGCTGTGGACATACTGTACCTTGATTTCAGCAAGGCCTTTGACAAGGTCCCCCATAATATTCTTGCAAACAAGGTAGTAAAATGTGGCTTAGACAAAGCTAAGAACTTCTTTATGGTAGGAGCCATTTGACAGTGGAATATGCTGCCTTGGAGTGTGGTAGAGACACCTTCTTTGGAGGTTTTTAAACAGAGGCTGGATGGCTATTTTCTGGGGTGCTTTGAGTGTGTGGTCCTGCATGGCAGGAGGTTGGACTCAATGGCCGGTGTGGTCTCTTCTAAGGCCCTTTCTGCATGTGGTTATTAAGGCAGGCTAATGCATCTTGCCATGGAGGTCTTCTGCACATTGGAGCAGACTAGGTTCGGTTTATTTACCTTCATTCCGCACGTAATTCCAACTAAATGCACCCCCATGTGGTGGTAAAGCATGCTATTTGAAACCGGAAGAAATCAGTTTTCCAATTTTCCAGATCAATCCAATTCGTACTTTCACAGTGGTGCAGACACATAAATTTGCGCCAATGCGAATTGGTGGTCAGGGGAGGGCTCATGGGAGGGGCCAGGGGGTAGTATGGACTTTCGCACGTACACACGTACGCAATGACATACTAAACCATGCAAAAAAAAGGGCCAATCACAGCCGACGGGGCAGGATGAGGGGAGTAGCGGGAGTGGCCACGGCGGAGGCAGTGTGGATTCATGAACTCACACCCCTTCGAATCAGAATGGAACATACGCAGTATTTATGCGGAAGGAAATGAGGGAAAGTCCGCCTTGTTTCGAGCCCAGAAAATCTGGTAAGAAACGGCACGACCCGATTCACCAGCCTTGTGCGGAAAGGGCCTAACTCTATGATTCTATGATACTGGACCCTAACTACAATGTCGGTTCTACAGCTCTGTTGTGTTGGTTGAAACAACAACAAGGTAAGCAGGAGAGGAATGTACTTGTTCCCACTGTGGTGGTAGCCACCTTCTTCCTTCATGGCTTACCAAGACAGAACCCTCAAAGACTAGAGGAACTAAAAACTTATCTGCTAGGCCCTACATGAAGCAGGCAGAGTGTAATGCTCCCCCAGTTTCATGTCCTCCCACATCCTGACAGCTGTCAGGAGCTCCAGAGGAGCCTCTCCTGCTGATTACTGGTGGCTGGAGACAGAGGAAGAAGGCAGTTCAGAAGATGAAGCAGCAACTGACCTCAGCTCAGAGTGGAGGAGACAGAAGGGTGTGCTCATAGATGGAGTGCAACTTTCTTTTACTTCCCCTTGGAGCCATGACCAGCTGATGCTTCATCAGCTGAATTGTCTCCACCTTCTGTTCCCTCCTCATAATAAGAGGCAGCTGCAGTAGCAGTTCTTCCTGGGTCTTAACAGCTGTTGGGGGGTTAGGTTTGGGATGGGGAACCATGAGCTAAAAAATACCCATCTAAAAAAGGGGCAAACCTGTGAATAAGCCCCACTTACATGCACATATGATAGTACGAGAATCCCATCTATGTTATTGTGCAAAAAGAGTGAAATTATCTCTCATTAAATTACAATCATAATGTAACACATGTCAGGTAACTAATTATCTGTAAGAATTTAACTGTGGTCTCTGAGTAATGAATTATCTGTGGATGGCATATGTACTCAGATGTCAGCCTGGATGTCCATTCTTTCACACTGCATTGTTTTCACTTGGATGTGCTTTCATTTGTACATGTAAATATGTGTCACTACACAGTTTTCCCAAACAACTGAATAAAGGAATAGAATGGAAAGAAGAATATGGTCCTTTTCACAGTGTCACAAACTGATGGGAAAAATTCCAACAACCCCACACCTGAGACAAAGTTCATGAAGGATCAAAAATTATTGCAAAATTGTGACTTAGTACTAGTTGGGATAGCTTTACAACAATTAAAAAAAACTGGACCTAAGTAGAAGCTTTTAAAAATATGCTTTGTTTCTGCTTTAGTTTTGTTAATACAATCCTAGCAGTGATGCTGCTAGACTGAATTGGCTACATCACAGATTATATACCCTACGAAAAGTGGTTTACTATCTTTTTAATAACTAATTTTAACTTTCTGTTAAACAACTGCAACTTTTCAATAAAGTGCACTAGCTGTTGCTCATGCTTCTGGACCTAAGTAGAGGTTTAGTATCAAGAGAATATGCTTTCTTGAAAATTATTTGCTTATTGTATAGCTCTCAGCAAATCACCTATTTTTGTTTTAAGAAAAGATCATAAACAATTCAGTCTGTTCCAGGTTTCCAGTGATATGCTTTAAATCAAAGCAAGCCATTTCACAATGAGATTGTTCCCGGATTATTTAAGAAGGCAGTGTTCCTAGAAAAGGCTGTGATTTGATTAAAAAAAACAAAAAAACACCTGGTACCAGCATTACAGAATGCCTGCCACCTTATAAGCAGCTTCTGATATAGGTGGACTTTTAGACAGCTACAAAAGACAAACTTGTAGGGCAGAAGGGGTTTTAACAATGACATTGCTGCATATGGTATAGCCCTGGTCTGTGAAAAGGCAGGCAAGCTGACTATTTAGGTTCAATATAAATAAAATGAAAGCTCCACTGATTTCATTGAGATAGGCATGACCAAGTTGCAAGTTCTGATGAACAAAGGTCTTATCATATGTTCTTTGGTCTATTCGGTTGCTTCAGAAAGGCATTGAGATGGACCACTGTGAATACTACAGATTACCTTTCTCTAAGGGCTGGCCAAAATCATTTTGTTGCCTCAGGTGGAATGTGTGTATGTGCCTTCAATTCATCTGTTATGATGACTCCTATGAATTTCATAGGGCTTTCCCACTATTTTAGATAGTTACTGACCTGTCTCTAATATTCCTTTTCTGGGTAAGGTTCTGGAGCATTTGGTGGCCTCTCAGCAACAGGGGTTTCTGGATGAAATGGTTTATCTAGATTCATTTCAATCTAGTTTCAGGCCAGGCTATGAGACTGAGATGACTTTGGTCACCTTGGTGGATGACCTACGCCAGGAACTAAACAGGGGGAGTATTTTCCTGTTGGTTCTGCTGGACTTCTCAGCAGCTTTCGATACCATTGACCATGGTATCCTTCTGGGTCGCCTTGCAAGGATGGGACTTGGGGGCACTGTTTTACAGTGGCTCCATTCTTTCTTGGAGGGCAGAACCCAGAAGATGGTGCTGGGGGAATCGTGTTCGACTTCCTACCCTCTGGCCTACAGGATCCCTCAGGGTTCAGTCTATTTAACATCTACATGAAATGGCTGGGAGAGGTTGTCTGGAGTTTGGGGGTTCGGTGTCATCAGTATGCAGATGACACCCAAATTTATTACTCCTTTCCACCACAAGCCAAGGAAGCTGTCTTGATCTTAAACCAGTGCTTGACATCAGTAATGGACTGGATGAGGGCAAACAAGTTGAAACTTAATCTAGACAAGACAGAGGTGTTCCTGGTCAGTAGAAAGGCAGATCAGGGAATAGGGATTCCGCCTGTGTTAGATGGGGTCACACTCCCTCTGAAGACTCAGGTTCGCAGTTTGAGAGTCCTCCTGTATTCAACTCTGAGCCTGGAAGCCCATGTCTCAGCAGTAGCCAGGAGTATATTTGCACAATTAAGGCTTGTGCGCCAGCTGCACCCGTTCCTTGAGACGTCAGACCTGGCCATGGTGACACATGCCTTGGTTACATCCCGGCTGGATTACTGTAACGTGCTCTACATGGGGCTGCCTTTGAAGAGTGCTTCAAAACTTCAGCTGGTCCAAAGAGCTGCAGCCAGGTTGTTAACTGGAGCTGGTTACAGGGAGCATACAACACCCCTGCTGCAACAGCGCCACTGGCTGCTGATCTGTTTCCGGGCACAATTCAAAGTGCTGGTGATGACCTTTAAAGCCCTACACGGCTCAGGTCCAGGTTATTTGAAGAACCGTATCCTTATGTACCATCTCGGGCATTGAGATCTGCGGGAGAGGCCCTTCTCTCCATCCTACCCCCTCACAGGTGCATTTGGTGGAAACACGGGAGAGACCCTTCTCAGTGGCTGCTCCCAGGCTCTGGAATTCCCTGCCCAAGAAGGTTAGACTGACACCCTCTCTGCCTACCTTCAGGAAACAGCTAAAACCACTCCTCTTCCAGCAGGCATTTTATATGTAATTTGTATCAGTGCTGGTCATTTTAATTGTTATTTAATTGATATTTTAATGCTGTTTTTATATGTATTTTAACATTTTTTAATTATTATTGTGGTTTAACTTTCTTTTAACTTTTCTATATGATAGTTTTTAATTATGTTTATTTTAATGGCTGTAAGCCACTTTGAGTCCCTTTGGGGAGAAAAGCAGGATAAAAGATAATAATAATAAATAATAATAGTACCTGGTATTCATTGGCAGTCTCCCATCCAAATATTAACCAGGGCTCACTCTGCTTAGATCAGGGTGATGACCAGGTCAGATGGGATCTGGTGACTTTGGGTATTTAGGTTGTTTTCAGTTGGAGTAGGAATGCCTTTATATACAATGTGCATGCATAAGCACACACACGTACATAGGACTAAAAGCCAGCCAAGATATTTGGCACAAGAGTTAGAAATTTCTCAAGGGCGTCTCACCAATCTCCAAAAGTTACAAAAAAAGTAATAATGAAAAATGAAACAATAATTTGCTGCCCCTTCCTGACACCCAATATTTGCTGCCTCAGGCAGCTGCCCCATCTTGACTAATGGTAGGGCTGGACCTGTTTGGTTCTGACTTACTGGAAGATTTAAAAAGATGCTGCAGGCAGAATTGCTAACAAGCCTATTTTGCAAGATGAGGTCTTTCATAAGATGCATTTCTTTTTCATGTTCAGTGGTAATATCCCAGTAGGAGATGCTGTTGAAACAATTTAAAAAGATGCTTTGAATGCTTTATTCAGTTATTAATAAATAGAAAAAGGCAAGTTAGAAGTAGCCTGGTGACGGAGTAGATTTTCCAATTGCATATGATCCCATTCAGCCAAGTCTGCATCTCCACTTCCTCTCCATGGGTAGAATTTTATAGCAACTGAAGAAAGTTGTGACTGGTGAAAGTTGCTCAGCAACATGGAAAACAGTCATAGCCAATCTGAATAAACCATACAAGTACTGAATAAAACCTGTGAAAAGGGCATCTGAAATTAAGACCTGCAGACTTTGAAAATATCTACATATATTTAAAATTTTAAAATTTGACATTTTAATTGCCAAGTAACATGTTTCAAAGCAAAATGGAAATCTGTATTTTGAATGTGGAATTTCAAACTCAGTTCAAATGATTTTAGACCTGTTGGTGTTCCTTGATTATTTCAGTTTTGGCCAACCATGTATGAAATCCTATAAACTAGTAGCTTCAAACAGTAATTGGCATTGCTTATGATTTATGAGATACTAAATACCACTGCATGCTCTTTATTGTATTTTATACAACAAAAACATGGTACAAATATTCTCATATATGGTTAGCATTACCAGGTCAGGATTATACTAGGTCCTGAAATTTCAGGGCCAGAACTTAGGATCTAGAGATGACCCCTTGTGCTATGATCAAGCACAGTATATTGAGCATCAAGCACAGCTGCAAGGAGTGTAGCATTCAAATTTTTTAAAAAGTCTAAAATTGAATATATATATATATATATATGGACACTTTTCAAGCCTGTGCTCTTGCCCTGAGGTTCCTCACTTTGAGTACAAGAGAAGAAGATCTAGGCTCTGAGATCTGGGGAACCTAGCATGGTATGTCAGAGCAGACTGCTTTCAACCTATTTTCCTGGAAACCCTGGGTTCTTCATCAGTAAAAAGAACAGCTAACACCTTACCTTCTACATGTGATGCTTCCATACTTCAGAGTGGATTCTCCCTTTCTCTGTCCCATGTTACCCATCCTCAATACAATGTATAGCAAACTCCTTATGTGTTTCATTGGTGTTCAAGATATCTATATATACTCACTAGTAAGGCCTAGAAGTCCTACCAGACTACAATTCCAGAGATCTTTACTCTTGGAATTTCCATCTGGTAAGGCATTTAGACCTAGTGAAGGTTCAAAGAGCAGTTTTTCCCCTCTCCACTCCCCAAAGCTATTTTTTGCAGTCCTTCACCTCTCCAAACTCCTCATTTCCTGATCAAAAAATGAGGGTGAATTGCTTTTCCACTAAGGAATGATAATTCACCTTCTATGTAATTGAAGCCCTAGCCTGCTCTGCTGTTTAACATTTTTAAAAGCTGTTTTTTTCCAAACCAGAAGTGAATTTCTGGCTCCTCTATTTGGGAGGAGTGTTTCTGGCAGGCCAGGGAAAGTCTCAGGTTAATAAAACTGGCCATGAGGTCCACTACACATGCTCACCCCAAGTGCATTCATTACAGAGAGCTTCCCTGGGTGGCTGAGCGCCCCCGTGATGTACCACGGCACATAAATCAGCACAGTTATCAGCACTGAGGGAATGAAACAAGCAAAATTTTACATCCCTACTAGAGAATCACAGTGCTCTAGGGGAAATCATAATATTACTTAGAATTACATTTGCAGCCAGATCTTCCTACCACCATAGCAGTAATTTCAATTAACTGAGATGGGTGACACTAGCTCAATGGTCCATACACCTACTTATGTGAAGGTGTTAGCAGAGTCACCATGGTTGAAATCCTGTTGGTTAGTCTCACACAGAGTAGACCAACTGAAGCAATTGTTGAATGGTGAGTCAACACATAGATAAATGAAAGTGTCATAATGAATCAACTCTAGTTGGGACTGCCAATAGGTTTCAGGCTGCTGTTTTTCCCCTCCCCTCCTAATTTTGCACACATTAAGAAAAGTCCTATATTTGCAGGAGGGAAAGTCCTATATAGTCTGTAGAAAGAAAGCACATGCATAACTGTAGGCTTCCACAGTATACTCTATGGAGTTCTGTACTCTGTAGTTGCCCTACCAACTTCTCATTGTACAAACTTGGAGATCTTCTGCAACATTTGCATTATACACATGAATCCAGAGGTGTTACCCCAAAAGATGGGTAATTTGGAGGTCCACCTGCAATGCCAATGCCTCCTTGAACCAGTGGGGAATATTAGCTCAAAGGGGAGGCCTGTGAGAGGAGGGGTAACCTAGCAGGATCTTTTACACCTATGTATACCAGTACTAATGCAGGAACACCAGTTGGAGATTCAAATAATGTTTTGTTTTATTGGGGGAATTAACAATCACACACTTACAAGATCCAAACAGTCTCACAGTCGTGCAAGGCTAATTGAAGGAAAAGGGAGGAAGAACTGGGTAACGGGAAGTTACGGTGAAGTGGGTGATATTTACCTATCCTGCAGGGAAGAGATGAAGCGACGTGGCTCAGACTAAGGCTCCAAAGGTAGTACAAGAACAGATATTGGAACAACAGAGTGACATCTAATGTCCAAAGTACGGTAAGTTATCTGGCTCAGAGCCAGGGTTTAAGTACCCTGTTTCTGCCCCAAGGGGGAAGGTGCTAATGGCTCTTTGACAGAGTAGACAATGCAAGGGATGGTCCAGAACAAACTAATGGCTTTAGCATTAAGTGACAAAGGACTGATGGGAATCCCAATAGCTCCATAATGGCTGGGCAGGTAAGGAAACAAAGGAGACATTTAGTGGGAAGAGGGAGTGCATTGAAGACAATTGGAGGCAGTTGTTGGGCTATTTCTGCCAAAGGTAAAATTATTGAGAGACCTTTTACAAGTCCATTATCACTAGAGCTCTCTTGACTATGATCTGGCCATGCCCTGACCTATTTTCGCATTGCATGTGTTCAGCCAGTCCTTTTCGCCAGCATAGCTTTACAACCATGTCATACCAATTTATATTTTACGCCAAATAAATATTTCCCAATTACAACATGAAGTGGGGAGTGTATGAAAGCTCCATAATTTTTTTTAACATCAGGGATGGAGTTATGTGACACATCCTCACTCACATACAATCATAAATTTGGAAAGCTCTACAAGAGCATCTAGTCTAACTTCTCACCATGCAGGAGTGCACAACTCAAGCACACCTGAAAGAATACTCAATCTATTGCTCTTACAATCAAGAAGTTATTAACTTTTAGGTAGAATCTCTTTTCTTGTAATTTTTATCCACTGGCTTGTGTTCTAGAGCAGCAGGAAACAAGCTTGCTCTGTCTTCTACATGACATCCTTTCAGGTAAATACCTGAAAATACTTTTAAATAGGGCTATCATATACCTATCAGTCTTATCTTAGCCAAGCTAAAAATATCCAGCAACCCATGCTGTTCTTTATAAGGCTTGTGTTACTGCAGTTGCTAGCCCGGATTTGTGGGATATTAGATATCACTTTGATATCAATAATTTGGCCTTCTTTACCTATTCCTCTTCACATGCTGTGAGGCCCCCGGACAAGCTCGCATACAGGCACGGCCGCTAATCGCTGCAATATTCCACACAAATACAGGCAGGCCAGAAATAGCTGTCCCGCTGCTTCAGGAGACCTCAAAGCAAGTACCCTATTATGTACGCACGCTATTTACAAAGAAGTCCCTGCCCCGAGCAGGCAGCTTGATTAGCTGAATACTCATCTGTCAAGCACTCCGCGTTTGCATACTGGCTACTCTATTGGTAATTTGGACTTAACTCAATCATGCTAAATTCTGACTTTTCAGAGGCTTTGTCTCCAGCCCGAAACTCATTGTTTTGCCCAAGTACGGACTAGCCTACAGCCACATTTTCCCCTATAAGAACTCCTGACTTTGAGAGCTTCCTCCGATCGCTCTCAACTTCCATCCTGTCTTGCTGCCGCTTTGCTTGGTGAGCCTTCCCCTCAGTCCCACATACTGAGAACTTCATCTCTACGAACCTCCACTGTAGATGACCCGGGCTTCAGGACGTGTAGTATTACCCAAACCAACAACTCCTCTAAAAATCCCTCTATCCCACTCCAACCTTTATTTCTCTAAGTATCTGAGTGAGTGTGCTGCATACACTATTTGATTGTATTTTAATAAAAACAACAATTATTATTTCACTTCTGTTTGCTCCTTGACTTGGCCTGACCCCGTAGACATTGGGTAAAAGATCTCACGCCATTACCCTGCCTCTCTTATTGCTAGCTTGTGCTCTTTGACTAATTTCCCCAACTTGTATAATTTGGAGCGCACTTAGGTGTCCCTCACGGGACCCCCAGAAATCAGGGTAACACTTGTTTTCCGTACCTTTCTCCACCTTGATTATTCTTTTCTGAACATATTCCATACCCACGAACCTGCACCCCTCCCTTGTCTGTTGGCTACAGTAATCCCCTGACTAGGGTTAATGTTACTTTTTAGAGTATGCACTTGAGGTAGAATTTCACCTTCCCCGAAGCAGTGGTATTTCTAGCACAATCTAAAGGACCTGGAGCAGCAGAATAATATTTTTAATGACAGAGCAGGAGAGAGAAAAATTAACGTCTGGTACCTGGCTTCTCCTCTGACCTTTAACCTGTTGGATCCATCTCCCCTTGCCTTTGGGATTCACATTTTCTCCCAAAGCACATCCCATGGACAGGAGTAATGCATTTTAGGATATTTCTCCATGCATTATTAAGTGCCAAAAAGAGCTTTGGCGCTTTGAAATATGTTCTCATTAGTTGTAATTAAATCTTAAAATACTTCTGCAGGCCTGGTTCAAACACAAGTCCTCATCAAGTTTCTTTTTTTCTCATTAAAGTTCTACTTTTTCACAAAGTGCCTTATATACAGAAAAAAGTATCCAAGGTAAAAGCTTGCAGTAAGCATATTCTGAAATCCTGGATGTACATGCATTACAGATTTCCTCAATCATGGACTCCTATACATCACACGACAGCCCAGTTTCATATTAATTAGTACATAATTGATGGATAAGGATATTTGCAGTTAATAAAAAAGGAAAGCCACAATCCTTACAAATGAATTAGCAGTGCAATTCCGAAACAGCGATATATCTTTTTCACCTTTCCTTTGCCAGTTATCACAACACTGATCAGAAGTTTATGAAGTGATCATAGAGTCGTAGAATCAGAGTTGGAAGAGACCACAGGGGCCATCCAGTTCAACCCCCTGCCATGAAGGAACACACATCAAAGACCTCCCGACAGGTGGCCGTCCAGCCTCTGCTAAAAAAAACCTCCATAAAAGGAGACTCTGACACACTCTGAGGCAGCATATTCCACTGCCGGACAGCTCTGACCGCCAGAGAGTTCTTCCTGAGGTTCAGGCGGAATCTCCTTTCCTGCAGCTTGAATCCATTGCTCTTTGTCCTAGTCTCTGGAGCAGCAGAAAACAAGCCTGCTCCCTCCTCAACATGACATTCTTCTAATATTTAAACATAGCTATCATGTCCCCTCTCAACCTTCTCTTCTACAGACTAAACATACTCAGCTCCCTAACCCATTCCTCATACAGCATGGCTTCCTGACCCTTCCCATTTTGGTTGCCCTCTTCCGGACACACTCAGCTTGTCAATATCTTTCTTGAAATGAGGTGCCCAGAACTGGACACAGTATTCCAGATGAGGTCTAACCAATGCAGAATAGAGTGGTACCACTGCCTCCCTTGATCTAGACACCATACTCCTATTGATGCAACCAAGAATTGTGTTTGCTTTCTTGACTGCCGCATCACACTGTTGACTCATGTTCAGCTTGTGGTCCACCAAGACTCTTAAATCCCTTTCACATGTACTGTTATCCAGCCATGCGTCCCCCATCCTATATTTGTGCATTCCATTTTTTCTGCCTAAGTATAGGACCTTACATTTCTCTCTGTTGAAACTCATTTTGTTAGCTTTGGCCCAGCTCTCTAATCTGTCAAGGTCCTTTTGAATTTTGATCCTATCCTCTGGAGTATTTGCAATTTGGTATCATCTGCAAATTTGATCAGCATGCTCTCTATTCCTTCGTCCAAGTCCTTAATAAAGATATTGAATAGCACTGGGCCCAGGACAGAACCCTGTGGACCCCACTAGTCAGTTCTCTCCAGGATGAAAAGCAGCCATTGGTGAGCACCCTTTGGATTCGGTGAGTCAACTGTTTACAAATCCACCTAACAGTAGCCCTGACCAGCCTGTATTTTACTAGCTTCTTTGCAAAAATGCCATGGGGAACTTTGTCAAAGGCCTTACTGAAACTAAGATATGCTACATCCACAGCATTCCCTTCATTATCAAGCTTGTAACTCTTTCATAAAAAGAGATAAGATTACTCTGGCATGACTTATTTCTGAGAAATCCATATTGACTTTTAATGATCATGGCATTGCTTTCTAAGTAATTACAAACTGACTGTTTAATGATCTGCTCTAGGATCTTTCCTGGTATTGATATCAAACTGACTGGGCAATAATTATTTGGGTCCTCCTTTTTTCGCTTTTTGAATATGGGGACAACACTTGCTGTCCTCCAGTCTGCTGGGACTGCTCCTGATCTCCAAGAGTTCTCAAAGATTATTGTCAGTTGTTCTGAAATTATTTTTGCCAGTTCTTTTAATATCCTTGGATATAACTCATCTGGCCCTGGAGATTTGAATTCATCCAGTGCAGCCAGGTATTCCTGTACTACTTCTCTACCTATTCTGAGCTGCATTCCTGCCTGATTCCCACCCCCCAGGTTGAGTACTTCTTTCCTTTTGGGAAAAAACCAAGGCAAAGAAGGTGTTAATAAGGCAAAATTTGACATAAAGCAAGTACATGTAAATCCATCAAATTTATACAGTCATCATGGTTTAAACCATTTTGGTTTGAAGAAGAAATATACTTAAGGTACTGGTAAATGTTCCCCAAATCCTTTTAGTACACATAACTTTGTCAGATGCCTCCTAGAATACAGGTGTTACTACTCACAAATGAAAAGCTTTATACACCTGTTCCTATCTTTTTTCTTTCATGGATTTTCTTCTCATAAGGAAAAAGAAAGAAGAATCAGACAGGAAACATGGGATAGCTGCAAACTGAAGACAACACAATCTGCTTCTGCAAGTGGCAGCTTGTCGCTCTTGCATTAACAATCTGATGAATCTGCTGAACCATAACACCTCAGGGGGTGACTTTAAAATTCAGACCAAAACCCAGAGCAGATTCACCACCTACTTGACATGGTAGGCAGTAGCTGTCACTGCAAATTTCAGAGAATGGGGTATTTTGTGACCCTAAAAAGGTCATCCTAGAAACACTCAAATGAGCCTTAATGCTTCTAAGCTAGGTTTATCCAATTCAAGGTACTGTTAGAGCAGTTTTCAGTGGAAGGTTGTAGGACAACAATGGAATAAGATTAACTACACACTCAGAGTTTCCTGCTTGTGCATCATATGACACTCCTAGATGCAATAATCTTTACCTCAGAACAGCCCATCCGTCATGGAGGGCATCATCAACTTCCTTCTTCTCTACATTTATAATGTCTCTCTGTTATCACGGTTATGATATGTCTGGTGAGAGCACTAGATATCCTTTTTGATATCAAATAATTTGGCCTTTGCTTGACCTTTCTTGGCTACCCTACTCCACATGTTTGCAGAGGTCCCCAGGACAAGCACGTCTGTGGCGCAGCTTTTAACGGTTGTACATTCCAAAACCTCATTCGGGCAGGCAACTTAAGCCTCTCCGTTGCTTTAGGGAAAAACCTCCCTGCAAACTGTCTTTACTCTGCGCATATCCACACAAAGCCACACGGCCGAGAGCCAAGCCATTCCTTTGTATCGGGCTATCAACAAACTGGCCATGCTATTGTCATTGAGAGCTAAACCCATCATGCAAAACCTGGCCTTTTCCAACTCCTTTGTCCAACTCCAAATTTCCTTTGTTCTCACCGAGCATAACATAGCCTGTAGGTAAAATCCACCCTATAAAAGGTTCCCACTTTTGGGACTTCCCCGGACTACTTTGGACTTCCATCCCACCTTGCTGTCGGTTTGTCTGAGGAGCTCCCCTCAGCCAGTCATGCTGAGCTTTCTTCCCCGGAACCCCAGCTTCTCTCCAGGAGACCAGGTGTCGTATTACCCATCCCCTAAGCTCTCTATTTCTAAGTTAGCTAGTGTGCGTGTTGCCCTATTTGCTGTTTATCTTTCAATAAAACTGTTATTTTTGTTACTTTTAAACTTGCTTACCTGCTCTCTGACCTGAAGCCATAGACATTGGGTTAAAGATCCTTGCTGAAGTTACCCTGCCTCTCATTTAGCTGAGAGAGTGCTCGAGTTAAATTCCCCTGACTTGTGTTTTTATTTGGTTATTTGGGCGCCCCTCCCAGGACCCCCAACATAGAGGGTAACATCTTTGTGAAGTTCCATAGAAAGGCAAGGCTTGGAGGAAGTGCTGCATTCTTCCTACAGATACAAAGAGGGAGCTACTTCAGATGTGGTCAGAAGAAGAAGGAAGAGAATTATGGTGGCTAAGTGGCAATGCACTTTTGGTGTTTCCCCATGCCCCTGGGTGTGTTTACTTAGTTCATGCATGCCAAAGAATAAAGGGAGAAAATTACATCAGCCCAAGCAGATGGATGACTAGGCACTGCAAGAATTTTATCATCTCCTAAAACATGTTTGTATATATGGGCAAAAGCTAAAGATGAAGAAAGAGTAGAAAAGAAGCTGATGCTAAATAGAAAAAAGGGTGGAATGCCAGTCTCATGGCTTCTGACGTCTCTCTCCTCCAGTTGGAGACATCAGGAGGCATCAGAAATCCAAGCCTAGTGAATGGGGCAGAGGAAGGCATACCCACAAACTTTTGAAATAAAGGCATCATCAACACTACAATAACAGAATGCCAAGTCCTTTTGTTTGTGGTCTTGATCTCAGTGATTATGTGGCAGGAGATTGCTAGAAGGGAGCATTTAGGACTTGCTGATCTCATGGCCTCTCATCTGCTGAAATACTGCTAAAGCAGTAGTAGGCAAACTGTATCCTGTGGGTTGTACGCAGCCTCTTAGATCTCACTTCTGTGACAACTGAGGCCCATAACAGTCCTCAAGGCCCTCCAAACCCCTATTTTTAAAAATTGGGCAATATTTCAGCAATTTCTGCTCCAAAACCACACAGAAATTCCAAAAGCAGAAAAAATACCCCACTCCACTGCCACAAGCACTCCCAAACCTCTTACAGCTCCTTAAAAACTCCATTTTCCTCTACAGACCCTCTCAAAAAATGGCACAGGAAATTGGGAAATATGATTTCCTGTTACTATTTTGAGAAAGACTGCAGAGGAACATGTTCATTTGGGGGCTTGATGGGGGATGAGGTCTGCTGGTGGTCTAGGGGACTGTGGTCCCCATGCTGTTGCCCATCCATGCCCTAAACTCACAAGTGAGCAATACCTTTGTATAACCTTTGTAACTATGAAGTTACAAATTGTTCAAGGTTTCAGGTTCCCCAGAACTTCACTGGGTTAGATAGCAACGTGTGCTTCCACCTCCCATTTTACCATTTGTATACCCTCCAGGTATCCAAATATGGCAGGACCAATCCTGATTAATCCTTTATCATCCCACTTTTTCAGGTGCTTTTAAAATGTTCCAGTTTCTTTTTTCTCCTCCCATTTTTCTTCTTTGTCCTCAGCATATTTCAATTTCTGCAAACTGAGCTCAAAGTGCAAAAGTTGTTTGCAATCAATTAACTCCATGCGGGTGGGGGACAACAGGGGGTGCCCTTGGCAAAAGCAAAAGCAAACATTTTATGTTTCTCCTAGGTAGTTTATTCTTCCTCATTAATAATTCTTGATGTCTTGACCACACTCTGATGTTGTTTGGCTACACATTTCCCAGTTTTCATCTGTGAAATGTTAGACGGTAAGCATTTTGCCTGATGAAGAGTTTTAGAGAACTTGAAAGCTTGTACATTTTGTGAACTTCTGCATGAGACTGCAGAACTGCTTTAACAATGGGAAACTGCTCTGGATCACTTGTGCATAGTTTGCAATCAAGGGTCTGCGAGTGCATTGTTATTTGTGCTAGCAGAATTTCACAGCTGGATATCAGCCAAAGTAAACCATAGTAACCAAAGTTGGCACACAGGACAAAAAGATTCCTCAGGGGCCTTTCCATGGAAGTTGTTGGTTTTTCACAACACCTAAATTCTGTTACATGAAATGTTCCCTACACTCTGGCTCATAGTAGGGTCAACCATACCCAGCAGATGGATGAACTGAAATCATATATGGATTTTATCCATGGAACATCCCTAACAGAAAAGACAGTATAATAACTAGATTTTTCAACTGAGGCTAATGCTGTTCTGAAAATCTGTTTGTATAACATGAATGGAACCCAGGTCTGTTAAGGATGGAATCAGTTATCCGTTCTATCAAACTTTGATGGTCCCCATAAACTTTTGAAATTCCAGTTTAGTGCTTTTACTATTTCTTAAATTAGACCTCAAAACTGCCTTTCATTTGATCTGTTCCAGCTGGAGCCTAAGGTCACAGCAAAAGGGAATCTTTGTTTTATGATGAAGTTATGTTTTAAATATTTTCATTTGCTCCATATGGATTAAGAATCCAAGAGTACATTCCATGGCTGAATGGGAGTAGGGGGTAGGTGGGTGTCAGGTCCCTTGGTGTTATTGTTTAACCAGCTTTCACATTATTTTTTAAAAGGATTTATAGACTGCTCCTGATTCACAGGGCCTTCCCGTAAATGAACATTCCACTGTTCTTTGAGGGGGTTATGGTGTCAGCTTGGGAGAATATATGGAAAAATGAAAAATGAGTTAATTTAAAAAAAAAAAAAGCAGTTCCCCTCCCCATCTGTTAAAATACAGTATTGTGGCAGGAAATAAGGTTTTGCAATGTTATATTAGCCAAAGTTTTCACAGTAAAATATGTGGTCTCCAGGCCTCTCCACAAACCTAGAATCAGCCAACTAAAAATGGAAAAGACATTATGCAACCCTATAGACAAAATCCAAACCTAATGTTGAGGCACTCTAATGAAAGGGAATGTATAGTCCTGCCCTCTATAAGACCTTTAGGGTACACTCTGTTCCCTTGGACATTAAACAAGTCTATGTGTTTTAGCCAATGTGTTCCAGAATTCCCCTGCTTTCTCTGTTCTGTGGGTGTTTCAGATCTTTCACATCTGTGAGCAAGAACTCATTACAGCTTATTATACCACAGAGCTTGCCTTTCTTTCTTTTTTCTTTTTCTCCCCCCCCACTTTTTTTTTTAAAGCAATAGTAAAACCAAGTGCAATATGTCTGTGATGTTGACAGGTTATGAACCATAGCCCAGCAACTCAAATAAGGGGGGGAAATAGATGTTAAGTCTTCTTTTGTGAAAAATGTGCAGAGTTACCTTTTCATCATTGTTGTGTTTCTCTACACATCTTTTAATAGTATATTTTGCATATATATATATAGATATATATGTATATTATGCCCCCTTTGCAATCATTTTTACTGTCCTTCTTTTCTTTTCTTAAATGGAGCTTTGTGGCATAATAAAAAAAGACATACAAAAACTTAAGAAACTGAGGGCCTTCCCGCACTACACTGTTATAGGGCTGCTTTCAACATCTTATGAAATTCCTGGGTTTGCAGTTTAGGGAAGGGCATTTCGAATTCTCAGCCACAGAGCTGTTTGGCCTCAGCAAACTACATGTTCATGCCTGAATCAAATCAATCCTTGCCATATAAACATGGGTAAAAGCCTAAGCTTTCACTGCCTTTTGCCTAATCATTAAAGATAGCACTCAGAATGTTATTTCAATGTCTGTTTGGCACGTAAGTATAGCTGTACAGCCCCCCAACCTCAGGCAGTTCTTTTCCAGGTGAGCACTGTCTCTCAGCAGCTCCAGTCAGGTCACACAGCAAACCCGCCTCTGGTCCTCTTCCTCCTCCACCACCAGCTACTGGGTGGCCATCTTAGGACCACTCGCAGCCTGATTTCTCAGCACCACAAATCCTCTCCTGATACGCACACACACACACACACACACAAGGAAAGAGATGGGCAAAAGAGAGAAAGTATAGGGCCACCATGCTGAGCTATGCTTTTCCCTCTCCTTTCCCTGACCTGGTTTGGACCGTGAGTGCCCGCTCTACCCACAGTACCTCAGCCTTCTTCTCACAGACACAGACACACACACACATTTTGATATTTTCCATTTCCCCACTTTTGTGAGGGTTCTCTGTCCCTAATGCTAGCAAATGTGGAGGGCGACCTATATATACTTTCTGAGTATCAACTGATAGAAATCTTTTATTAGTAGCATACTTATATATCTGGTATAAGAGTATTTAAGAGATAAATCTATGTTGTACCCCACCTCAAGCCATGGGGAGAGGCGGGAGGGGGGTAACAAATAAAAAAAATAATAATAATAATAATAATAATAATAATAATAATAATAATAATTATATTATTATTATTATTATTATTATTATTATTATTATTATTATTATTCAGAGAGACCTGAGATTTCCCATAGTTAATTTTCAGCCTCAAATGTTTACAAAACTCTCCAGAATTACCTTTATTTTGCTATTTCAGTCCCAGTCTTTGACATAAAGTTAATTTATTTTTAAATGACAAGAAACAGCATAATCTTGTATGTGTCTACTTAGACATAGGTATCACTGAGTTCAGTGGGGCTTACTCCTGTGTAAGTATATATAGGAATAATTGTTTGCCTGAAGGCAAAGCAACTCCCAGTCCCACTTTCAGAGTTGTGTTTCATGCTTGCTTGTTTGTGTGCTCTTTCTCTCTCTCTCTCTCATACACACACACACACACACACCTTAGTTCTATAAACACACACTTTAGCCTCCCCACCTAGTTTCAGCACCTTGGATAGTTCTTTTAATGTTCCAACTAAAATGTTATGTGGCTTCACTATCTATGGATGTGGAAACCACAAATCACCATTGGTTTTAACCTTCCCCTCACCATACCTAATGCAGGCAAAATGGCAGAGATTTTGCTGCATTGGTAAAGGTAGAAAGTAGAGAGGCTAAACTGCCTTCCTTCAGAACTTGCATTCATTTTCCAATAACTATCCCCCTCTGCCACAACCAAAGTAATTGAACAAAATAGTTACACCAGAAAAGGAGTGACTTATCCTTCCTTGTATTACAACAGTGTTCATGTTTCTGTATTCCTGTTTTGCAATATACAACCTTTCTGCAATAGAAAAAAAAGGGAAAGTATTGTAAGAAAGCTAGCAGTTGGAGCTCCCACCCCTGCATGGAACTGGTTTAAGGGAGCAATGTGCTAGTAACTGTCATCAGAAAGCAGAAATCCAAACAAGAACTTTCTAATTAAAGTAGAAGGGGAACCTTTGATGAATGAACTTTATCTCTTGACTACATGCTATTAAAAGATCTTGGCCCTTTCTGGATAAATATGGCACCATATAAAGTCCTGTACAGAATCGTTGCTTTAATTTTGCTTCCAGATGATTGTAAAAAAAAAAAACAAAAACAAGGGCTCAGCAGGCATTAAAAGTCTTCAGTGTAGAAGCAACCTGTGTATGGTCAAAAGTGTCTATTTGTGGTTACTCTTCATTCTGCTGACAGAAGGCAAAGGGCTCCAATGAGCAGCCCTTGAAAGCTTATTCATGATGCTTTATGCACCAAAATAAAACCCTTTGCTTCCCGTGCAAGTGAGATATGAGGTGATTACTGTTACGAAACTCTAATAACAGGGCACCCACAACCAAGGGCAATGTAATAACCTCCCTTTGGGGCTCGAGCTTAATTTTCTGTGCAAATCAAACACAGCACAAACCAGATTTTAAAATAACAGTGATAATGAAGCGTGAAAGTGGAGAACTGTTTAATAGAAGCAGGGACAGCATGCCTGCTCTCTGACTGCTCAGAAGGGCATATTACTGCGGACTATCATCAGTACTGAATTGTGAAATATACTCTCCCAATTACTTTGTACTAGCAGGGAGGGGCACGGAGAAGGGGCTTCTGCTCTTCATAGGAATTTTTCAATCTCTTACATCCAGAATTTAGAAAAGTTATCTTTTGGCTATGGGATTTTGGGAGCTGTTGTTCCCACCCTAAAATCCCTTTTCCAGTTCTGATTATGCTGTCTAAACAAACAATTGTCTCTCTCACACTCACATTATATGTGACAGCCAATCTGAAGCCATTTCCACCCTACACTATTATAGTGCTATTATTCCACTTCCAACCTCCTATGGGATTCTGGGGTTTGTAGTTTCCTAAGGCCAAAGAGCTCTCTGGCTGAGAATTATAAATGCCCCTCCCTAAACTGCAAACCCCAGGATCCCATTGGATATTGGAAATGGAATAATAGCACTATAACAGTGTAGGGTGGAAATGTCTGAGAGTTCTTTCTCACTACACAATTATAGTGCTATGATCCCACTTCAGCTGCTGTGGTTCCGTCATATGGAATCCTTTAGGAAGGAGTATTCAGAATTCTTAGCCAGAAGCTCCTTTATTCCCTCACCAAACTACAAACCCCAGGATTCCATAGGATAAAGCCACGAAAGTTAAAATGAAATCATAAGGCTATAACTATGTAGTGGGAAAGGGCTCTTACACATAATAGTTAGCTTTGTCTCATTGTTGGCCTGGAGGAGGTTAAACAAGCCAGTTTGCTTTTGAGACACTTCCTTCTCCTTATCTCCCTTCTACAAGAGCCAATTCTTTCCAGTGGTTTTCACATTCATTTTGGAACTCTTCTCAACACTTTACTCTCACAAATGTGTGTCTTTGTGTTTTTGTAGTCTGCTTACACTGACAACACACACAGCCCTTTTGTGATTTATGTGAAGTGCTTGCGGCCACTCTGCTATGTATATATAACTATTGTCACCTAAGATATAATTTCAAAATATGGATGGCAAGAGGATACAGGGTTTTTTTCTAACTGAATGCAAATGATGATATGTACCACAAGACTATAATATATAGACTGTGACACTAGAAGGTGTGTGTGCTTTTAATAGCTCCAAATGCATTGGTCATCGTGGCTTGTTGCATCAACAACCAGTCTTTATTCCCTACCCTATTCTTGTTAAAGTACAAGAATAATTGCCATGATTTCTCCTGTAATCAGCATATTTAATATTTATTTTTATTTATTAAAATATTTATACCTAACCCCACATTAGGAGATCTCAGGGTGGCATGCAAGTGAAATTGATTTAAGCAGATCAAACCAATTTAAAACAAAACAAATAATATAAACATGCTACAAACGTATTTTAAAAATCAACAAGTTAACACTATTTTAAAAGATTAACATTGTTAAAATTTTGTGCATGGATATTTTGGAAGACAAACCTGCTGTGTATGATTAAGTTTGGTTTGGGAGACAATGATTGAAGGCTAGGCTTTACAATCTGGGCTACAACGAGGGAAATCTCTATCCTGACTCATGGGTCAGCTAACTTCAGAAGATGCTCATTTTCAGTGGCAGTAAAACCATGAATTGCAAAATCATTGTCGCTTATTTATGTTCCTGAGGTGAATTACATGCCATGCAGACATACTTGTTCAACAAGGTAGGAAACAAAACTGTGACTGTTCAGTAACTGATGAAAAGATTAGTTGTTCTAATTGCCAACATGAGTTGCAAAGATCATGAATGATTACACACGTTTTCCTCATGACCTTGGCTTTTACAACAACCCAACCTGCCAAGTTCTCATAGAACAGGCTTCGAGTGCTTGGGCTTTTGATCTCCCCATTGTCCAGCTGTCTGAAGCAAGGGAAACACTTCATCCACAGCAACATTCTCTTATCAGTGGTGAAGTGTGTGGATAATTTCTGTAGTGTGCGTATTTAAAAAGAACTTTATTTATGAGCACAGTTCCATTTCCTCCCTCCTCTGAGCCAAGACAAGCTGGTTCTCTGTTGTCTGACTTGCCACTTCCTTCCCTCCCCACCAGTAAGAAGCAGCAGCAACAAGAGACCTTCCCAGAGCTTTAAAGTTGTTGGAAAGGAGGTTTTGGATGAGGCACAAAGGACTAGAGCAGTGGTTCCCCAACTTTAGTTCTCCAGATGTTTTGGACTTCAGTTTCCAGAAGCCCCAGCCAGGTTGGAACCAACAGAGAGGAATTCTGGGAGATGAAGTCCAAAACATTTGGAGGACCAATGTTGGGGAACCACTGGACTAGAGGATATGCACTTGCACTAAATGCAAAGAAAGACATACCGTGACAGACAGGGAACTACATGGTCAAAAAGTTATTCTCCATTTACTTGATGTAGGGTCTTGGCCATCACATTAAAACTAACAGAACTGAAAGGGCTTCTACTCCAAAAGCAAAAAACTTCCAAGACACAACTTGAAAGCAACTGACTGAAAGTAATGACTTACTTGTAATTAAAACATTTCTGCCAAAAATGACAATACAATCATAGAATCATAGAATCATAGAAATTCAGAGTTGGAAGAGACCACACAGGCCATCCAGTCCAACCCTCTGCCATGCAGGAACACCCTCAAATCAATCCCGACAGATGGCCATCAAGCCTCTGCTTAAAAACCTCCAAGGAAGGAGACTCCACTACACTCCGAGGCAGCAGATTCCACTGCCGGACAGTCCTGACTGTCAGGAAGTTCTTCCTGAGGTTCAGGTGGAATCTCCGTTCCTGCAGCTTGAATCCATTGCTCCTTGTCCTGGTCTCTGGAGCAGCAGAAAACAAGTCCCCTCCTTCCTCTACGTGGCATCCCTTCAAATATTTAAACATGGCTATCATGTCCCCTCTTAACCTCCTCTTCTGCAGACTAAACATACCCAGCTCTCTAAGTCTATCCTCATAGGGCATGGCTTCCAGGCCTCTCACCATTTTGGTCACCCTCCTCTGGACTTGCTCCAGCTTGTCAATATCCTTCTTGAATTGCGGTGCCCAGAACTGGACACAGTATTCAAGATGGGGTCTAACCAAAGCAGAGTAGAGTGGTACCAGTACCTCCCTCGATCTAGACACCATACTCCTATTGATGCAGCCGAGAATTGCATTGGCTTTCTTGGCTGCCGCATCGCACTGCTGACTCATGTTCAGCTTGTGGTCTATGAAGACTCCTAGATCCCTTTCACACGTACTGCTATCCAGCCACGTGTCCCCCATCCTATATTTGTGGATTCCATTATTTCTGCCTAAGTGTAGGACCTTACATTTCTCTCTGTTGAATTTCATTTTGTTCGCCCTGGCCCAGTTCTCCAATCTATCCAGGTCATTTTGAATTTTGATCCTGTCCTCTGGCGTATTAGCAACCCCTCCCAATTTGGTGTCATCTGCAAATTTGATCAGCATGCCCTCTATTCCTTCATCCAAGTCATTGATAAAAATATTGAACAGCACTGGGCCTAGGACAGAACCCTGTGGCACCCCACTAGTCACTTCTCTCCAGGACGAAAAGCAGCTATTCGTGATCACCCTTTGGGTTCGGCCGGTCAACCAATTACAAATCCAACTAACAGTAGCCCTGTCCAGCCCACATTTTACTAGCTTCGTTGCAAGAATGTCATGGGGAACTTTGTCAAAGGCCTTACTGAAATCGAGATATGCTACATCCACAGCACTCCCTTCATCTATCAAGCTAGTAACTCTATCATAAAAAGAGATAAGAAAAAAAAAAATAAGAAAAAAAAGAAAAAGAAAAAAAAATTATTTTTTTTAATTCACTATTATGTATATCACATGGTGTTTAATTTTTTTTTCTTGTTTTGTATTTGTGATTTAGTTATATAATTAATAAAAATTTAAAAAATTAAAAAAAAAATAAAAAGAGATAAGATTAGTCTGGCATGACTTATTTTTGAGAAATCCATGTTGACTTCTTGTGATTACTGCCTTGCTTTCTAAATGATTAGAAACTGACTGCTTAATGATCTGCTCCAGGATCTTTCCGGGTACTGATGTCAGGCTGACTGGGCGATAATTATTTGGGTCCTCTTTTTTTCCCTTCTTGAAGATGGGGATAACATTTGCTCTCCTCCAATCTGCTGGAACTTCTCCTGTCCTCCAAGATTTCTCAAAAATTATAGCAAGCAGTTCCGAAATGACCTCTGCCAGCTCTTTTAATATCCTAGGATGCAATTCATCTGGCCCTGGAGACTTGAATTCATCCAATGCGGCCAGGTATTCCTGTACCACCTCTCTACTTATTATGTGCCTCATTTCCTCTGCTTCCTCCCCTGCTCCCCAACCGCCAGGTTGAGTGCT
This sequence comes from Ctenosaura bakeri, assembly GCA_948474755.1. NCBI lineage: Eukaryota > Metazoa > Chordata > Lepidosauria > Squamata > Iguanidae > Ctenosaura > Ctenosaura bakeri. Next base: position 102,826 of record CAOLHI010004252.1, read on the forward strand.
TGTATCCTTCTGGGAAAATACGGAGGCAAAGAAGGTGTTAAGTAGCTCTGCCTTTTCTCTCCCCCCTGTGAGTAATTCGCCATCTTCTCTGCGTAGCGACCCTACTGTCTCCTTCTTTTTCCTTTTGCTGCGGACATATTTAAAAAAACCCTTTTTATTGTTTTTAATGTCTCTGGCCAGCCTAAGCTCGTTCTGTGCTTTAGCCTTTCTGACTTCCTCCCTACATCTCCTAGCTACTTGCTTAAATTCTTCTTTGGTGGTTTCCCCCTTCTTCCATTTCCTATACATGTTTCTCTTAACTCTTAGCTCAGCTGAGAGTTCTTTAGTCAACCATTCTGGTTTCTTCAGATGCCTTCCATTTTTCCTCCTTAATGGCACTGTTTTAGACTGTGCCTTCAATATCTCCTTTTTTAGGAACTCCCATGCCTCCTGAACTCCTTTCCCTTTCACTATTCCTGACCACGGAATTCCAGCCAGCAGCTCCCTAAGTTTACAGAAGTCCGCTTTTTTAAAATCTAAGATGAGTGTCTGGCTACCCTTATCTTCTCCTTCCCACTGAATGCTAAATTCCAACAGGGCATGGTCACTCCCCCCTAAAGATCCAACCACTTCTACCTCATTCACAAGGTCATCCCTGTTGGTCAAGACCAGATCTAGAATATTTGATCCCCTTGTGGCCTCTTCCACCTTCTGGACCATGAAGTTGTCTGCAAGACAAGCAAGAAACTTGCTGGACCTTGCTGTCTTGGCAGAGTTTGACTGCCAGCATATATCCGGGTAATTGAAATCTCCTATTATTACTGTATCCCTCCTCTTTGAATGTGCAGTCATTTGGTTGAGGAAGGCGTCATCCAAGTCCTCAGCCTGGGTTGGAGGTCTGTAGTAAACCCCCACCAGAATATCCCTATTGTTTCTCGCTGCCTTAATTCTTACCCAAATGCTCTCTACCTGGCTTTCTGGGTTTAAGTCCTGGATCTCTTCACAGGTGAAAACATCCTTGACATACAAGGCTACTCCTCCTCCTTTCTTGTTTGGTCTATTTTTACAAAACAGGCTATACCCCTCTATTCCTGTATTCCAATCATGAGACTCATCCCACCAGGTCTCAGTGATGCCTATCAAATCGTATTTATTTTCTTGTACTAGGAGTACAAGCTCATCCTGCTTGTTTCCCATACTCCTTGCATTAGTGTAGAGACACTTAAGTCCCTGGGCCCTTCCTGCAAGTCCTGCACTATTGATTCTACTCCTCCCGCCATTGGCCACTTGTACTACTTGTCCAGTATCATTTGGGCCTTTTCCCCCTGTGTTCTCTGAGTCCTTGCCCTGAATAATATTGTCCCCCTCCCCAGTGGAACTTAGTTTAAAGACCTCTTAATCTTCCTTGCAAGACTGTTAGCAAAAACATTCCTGCCAAGTTTTGTGAGGTGCAGCCCATCCCTCGCCAGAAGCCCATGTTCATGGAAATTCAGGCCATGTTCCAAAAACCCAAACCGTTGTTGGCGGCACCATGTGCGGAGCCAGTTGTTGACCTCTACTATTGCCCTTTCCCTACGTGCGCCGTATCCTTGAACAGGGAGGAGAGACGAAATGACCACCTGCACACCAAGGTCCTTAAGCTTCGTCCCCATACGTTCGTAGTCCTTTGCAATGTGGTTTAAGCTGCTCCTCGCAGTGTCATTGGTTCCGACATGAACCAAAATGAGGGGCTTATAGTCAGTGGGTTTGACTAGCCTGGTTAGCCTCTCCATTACGTGGTTGATCCTGGCCCCAGGAAGACAACAGACCTCTCGATTGAGCTTGTCCGTTTTGCAGATTGCTGTTTCAGTTCCTCTTAGCAAAGAGTCCCCAACAACCAGAACTCGCCTCTTCTGAGGCTTCCCCTGGGCTCCTCGATAAGCGTGTTTTACCAGGACTGCCTCAGCATTCTGTTGAGGCTGGGAGCGTTGATCTAGTTCCTGTTGCTGATGTTGGATTCTTTCTTGTTGAGATTCTGTTCCCTCTGCGTAGTGCTCCTCTTTGTCTGTAAGTCCAAGTACATCAAAGCGATTGTGTAGGTTAAGAGTCTCTGTTACCTTTTTGGTCCTTTTACTCCTCCGTGTAACATTTGCCCAAGCCTCCGTTTCCTGGCGCTGTGTACTGGCTTCCTGATCTGGCAGCTCCTCCTTGTATTTGGAGTTCCGGTAGGTCTTCTCTTCCCTATCCAAAAACTCCTCCCCTTCCCTGATAAGGTGGAGATCAGAAACTCGTGCCTCCAGCTGGCGAACCTTCTCCTCCAAGAAGGTGACCAGCTTGCACTTGGTGCAGGTGTATCCAAGAACCTCTTGTGGCAAGAAAAGGAACATGCCACAAGTATTACAGGTGACTACAGCAGCTCCCTCTCCTTCCATCCTTGAAACTACAGAGAGTAGTACAGGAGAAGCTCGAGAAAGTAAAGGAGTTCAAGTGCACGCGCTGAAGGCGCGCGCCGTTGGTAGCTCCTAATAAAGCTCCTCCCTGCTAGCTGCCTCCTCCCCCTTGTTAGTCAGACCGTGTGATCAGGCAGAGCCCACGGCCAGGACAATAGCCAGCAATCAATAGCAAGCAAATAACAAGCAAGGCCCCTCAAGCACAGCAAAAACAAGCAAGGCCCCTCAAGCACAGCAAAAACAAGCACAGCAAAAAAACAAGCCTGTAAAACACACCTGGTCTAGGATGTCTTCCCAGGCCCAGCTCTCCTCTGCTCTTTCCTCTGGGAAATGAGCTAGAGGTCCGTTGGTAGCTCCTAATAAAGCTCCTCCCCGCTAGCTGCCTCCTCCCCCTTGTTAGTCAGGCCGTATGATCAGGCAGAGCCCACGGCCAGGATAATAGCCAGCAAACAATAGCAAGCAATTAACAGCAAACACAAGCAAGGCCCCTCAAGCACAGCAAAAACAAGCACAGCAAAAAAACAAGCCTGTAAAACACACCTGGTCTAGGATGTCTTCCCAGGCCCAGCTCTCCTCTGCTCTTTCCTCTGGGAAAATCTAAATATAAATATAACTAAATATAAATATAACTAAAATCTAAATATAAAATCTAAATATAACTAAAATACATCAGTCTTGTAACATAATAAGAGATAGCATCACTTCTTTTGCAAGGTAACTGTAACCCTTAGTTTAGTTAGTTTTGCAAAGCTGATATCTCATTAATTCAAGGAGATCCAAACTGGAGTCAAATGTAGCTCCCAGGCCTTTGGGGGCACAGCCACCCAGTTTTAAAGCTTTGGGGGGGGGGCATAAAAATGCCAGTTATGCCCACAGGAGAACAACTGAGCATTTCACATCATTTTTGGAAGTATATCTTCTTTAGGATCAGGGTGACTTTTTTCAAAACAAATCTATTCCCCCCTACAAATCTATTCCCCCCCACATACAAATTCCTGGTGCATTTGTGTGTACCGATGCATACATACATACATACATACATACACACCTAATGTGATTGGAAGCTCTGTATCATATCCATATCTAAATCCATCAAATGGGGTAAAATAGAGTAAGGCCCCTATAAATCCAGCTAAGTTATTTTTGCAGGAAGTGTGGCATTCAAAGAAAAAAAGAGAAATCTGCCTCATTTGTTCTGTTGTCCATTAAGAGCAAAATACATTTATGCTAATTTCATGAGACAATGTAAACTTTTTCCTGCACATCAATATTCTCTTCAAGAAACTAATCACTTATCTCTAGCTGACTGAGGATTGCTTGAATCATGGCATGTTGATAAAAGATTTAAAAGATACCACAGCACTTCCCAAATTGCCATACCATCTTTATAAAATACAACAGCTCCCTCCGAAACAGAAACAATGCTGTTATTTTTAGCTCGGTTTGGCAGATAGCAGAATGCCTGCATTTGAAGCAATCTTGCAGAACATGGCAGCATAATGTTAGGAAGTTTGGTGTCCAAACCATAAAGAATGTTACAGTTAGAATAAAATGGTCTGGAGAAGAATGCTTGGATTTTGTTTGCTTTACTTTTATGAATTTGGTGACTGTCGTTTGTTGTTGTTGTTGTTGTGTGCCTTCAAGTCATTTCCAACTTATGGCAACTCAAAGCTGAGCCTAACATGAGGTTTTTCTGGGTCTGCATATGTATGATGCACCCAAGGTCACCCAGTGAGTTTCCATGGTCATGTGGGGAATCAAACCCTGGTTTCCAGGGTCATAGTCCAATGCTCAAACCATTACACCATTCCAGCTCTGTCATTTAGGGGAGATTAATCTGAAGAGGTTTTCTTCTAATACTGCTCAGGCCAGCCATTCCCAAACTTCGTCCCTCAGTCATTGTTAACCTGCAGCTCTCAGAATGTCCAGCATTGTGGCCTGTGATTATGAAGTCGTAGGTCAGCAAGTATCTGAGGTCCTGGAGTGTGTTAACTAGTGTCTTAGAAGTTATAAGTGAAAGCTGGAAACTATACAATGTATGGGCCACATGTGGCCCAAAGGACATTTTTGAGGCCAACTGGTCCCCCATAGTTGTTATTTAACTGTTAAATTAGAAAGATCTGTTAGCCACACACTTAATATCACATTTTTTTATTATTTTTGTTCTGTTTTGTTTCTGTGAACAAGTCTGAAAACTAGACAAGGAAGAAAGCTGAAGGAAGAAAATCAACTCCTTTGAAATGTAGTATTGGAGGACAATTCTGCCAAATTTTTGACTGCCAAGATTATCAATAAATAGGTCCAAGAGTAAAGCAAGCCTGAACACACCCTAGAAGCCAAAATGACTAAATTGAGGTTGTCATACTTTTAGACATATCACAAGATGATGCGACTCTTTGGAAAAGACATTCATGTTTGGTAAAGGGGAAGGTAGTAGGAAAAGAGAGAGACCACATTTTTATGTGGATAGACTCAATCAAGGAAGCAATAGCCGTTAAGTTTGCAAGAACTGAACAGGGCTATTAATGGCAGGGTGTTTTGGACATCTCTCATTCCTAGGGGTTGCCATAAGCCAAAGGCAACTCAACAGCAATTAACCACCACCACCACAACAACATGTTTGACCTTTATAAGATGAAAAATGAAAGGAAAAATAGAGATTAAATTTATCTTCAAACACTCAAGCGTTGAGCCAGCTGCAATTATGCTACATATAACACTGTGGGCCTGAGTGGCACCCTCCGTCCTTACAAAAGATACATGGGGTCACTATAGCATGGCTTTGGTGAGCATTGAGATAGATCACTTTACACAGTCTACACAAGGATAATGTCTTTAACTTTGCAAAATGCTAAACAGCCCTAAGGTTTTGCTGGGCAGACTCCTGTTCTTGCTGTCTAAACTGGAAACCTATTGATGACATAACCCACCATTATGCAAGTGGGACGAAGTTCTGGGGATGTGGCTATCTGAAGTGCAAATACAGCCTGGAAGCAAGTTCCTAGGCAAACAGAATAGCACCTCAGGAGAGAAACCCAGCTTAGTAGGGTGCGAGAGGGGCTTGTGAATAAAAGAAAAACTTGTATAAAGCCAAGTACCTGTGGGTATTTGGATTCCTTCAGTGAGAGCCTAGGAAGGAGCTGGGGGTAGAGTCCCACAGTCAGTTGGAGGGTGTGACTATTTAGGGAGGGTTAGTTCTCAGTGGAAGTCTAGTGAGATACCAAAGACTAACTGAACCCTAATAGGATCTGGTCAGAGAGTGCAAGCTAGATTGGGGAGTTAAGCCTTTGGTGGGAGTTTAGAAGGGCTATTGTATGAAGAAACATCCATCCTAGCCACAGGAGGCAACTTTGCTGTGACCACCATCAGAATCCTGGTAGAAGACAGCAATCTGCAAAACAGACAAGCTCAATCGAGAGGTCTGTTGTCTTCCTGGGGCCAGGATCAACCACGTAACGGAGAGGCTAACCAGGCTAGTCAAACCCACTGACTATAAGCCCCTCATTTTGGTTCATGTCGGAACCAATGACACTGCGAGGAGCAGCTTAAACCACATTGCAAAGGACTACGAACGTATGGGGACAAAGCTTAAGGACCTTGGTGTGCAGGTGGTCATTTCGTCTCTCCTCCCTGTTCAAGGATACAGCGCACGTAGGGAAAGAACAATAGTAGAGGTCAACAACTGGCTCCGCACATGGTGCCGCCAACAACGGTTTGGGTTTTTGGAACATGGCCTGAATTTCCATGAATGTGGGCTGCTGGTGAGGGATGGGCTGCACCTCACAAAACTTGGCAGGAATGTTTTTGCTAACAGTCTTGCAAGGAAGATTAAGAGGTCTTTAAACTAAGTTCCACTGGGGAGGGGGACAATATTATTCAGGGCAAGGGCTCAGAGAACACAGGGGTAAAAGGTCCAAATGATACTGGACAAGTAGTACAAGTGGCCAATGGCGGGAGGAGTAGAATCAATAGTACAGGACTTGCAGGAAGGGCCCAGGGACTTAAGTGTCTCTACACTAATGCAAGGAGTATGGGAAACAAGCAGGATGAGCTTGTACTCCTAGTACAAGAAAATAAATACGATTTGATAGGCATCACTGAGACCTGGTGGGATGAGTCTCATGATTGGAATACAGGAATAGAGGGGTATAGCCTGTTTTGTAAAAATAGACCAAACAAGAAAGGAGGAGGAGTAGCCTTGTATGTCAAGGATGTTTTCACCTGTGAAGAGATCCAGGACTTAAACCCAGAAAGCCAGGTAGAGAGCATTTGGGTAAGAATTAAGGCAGCGAGAAACAATAGGGATATTCTGGTGGGGGTTTACTACAGACCTCCAACCCAGGCTGAGGACTTGGATGACGCCTTCCTCAACCAAATGACTGCACATTCAAAGAGGAGGGATACAGTAATAATAGGAGATTTCAATTACCCGGATATATGCTGGCAGTCAAACTCTGCCAAGACAGCAAGGTCCAGCAAGTTTCTTGCTTGTCTTGCAGTCAACTTCATGGTCCAGAAGGTGGAAGAGGCCACAAGGGGATCAAATATTCTAGATCTGGTCTTGACCAACAGGGATGACCTTGTGAATGAGGTAGAAGTGGTTGGATCCTTAGGGGGGAGTGACCATGCCCTGTTGGAATTTAGCATTCAGTGGGAAGGAGAAGATAAGGGTAGCCAGACACTCATCTTAGATTTTAAAAAAGCGGACTTCTGTAAACTTAGGGAGCTGCTGGCTGGAATTCCGTGGTCAGGAATAGTGAAAGGGAAAGAAGTTCAGGAGGCATGGGAGTTCCTTAAAAAGGAGATACTGAAGGCACAGTCTAAAACAGTGCCATTAAGGAGGAAAAATGGAAGGCATCTGAAGAAACCAGAATGGTTGACTAAAGAACTCTCAGCTGAGCTAAGAGTTAAGAGAAACATGTATAGGAAATGGAAGAAGGGGGAAACCACCAAAGAAGAATTTAAGCAAGTAGCTAGGAGATGTAGGGAGGAAGTCAGAAAGGCTAAAGCACAGAACGAGCTTAGGCTGGCCAGAGACATTAAAAACAATAAAAAGGGTTTTTTTAAATATGTCCGCAGCAAAAGGAAAAAGAAGGAGACAGTAGGGTCGCTACGCAGAGAAGATGGCGAATTACTCACAGGGGGGAGAGAAAAGGCAGAGCTACTTAACACCTTCTTTGCCTCCGTATTTTCCCAGAAGGATACAAGCACTCAACCTGGCGGTTGGGGAGCAGGGGAGGAAGCAGAGGAAATGAGGCACATAATAAGTAGAGAGGTGGTACAGGAATACCTGGCCGCATTGGATGAATTCAAGTCTCCAGGGCCAGATGAATTGCATCCTAGGATATTAAAAGAGCTGGCAGAGGTCATTTCGGAACCGCTTGCTATAATTTTTGAGAAATCTTGGAGGACAGGAGAAGTTCCAGCAGATTGGAGGAGAGCAAATGTTATCCCCATCTTCAAGAAGGGAAAAAAAGAGGACCCAAATAATTATCGCCCAGTCAGCCTGACATCAGTACCCGGAAAGATCCTGGAGCAGATCATTAAGCAGTCAGTTTCTAATCATTTAGAAAGCAAGGCAGTAATCACAAGAAGTCAACATGGATTTCTCAAAAATAAGTCATGCCAGACTAATCTTATCTCTTTTTATGATAGAGTTACTAGCTTGATAGATGAAGGGAGTGCTGTGGATGTAGCATATCTCGATTTCAGTAAGGCCTTTGACAAAGTTCCCCATGACATTCTTGCAACGAAGCTAGTAAAATGTGGGCTGGACAGGGCTACTGTTAGTTGGATTTGTAATTGGTTGACCGACCGAACCCAAAGGGTGATCACGAATAGCTGCTTTTCGTCCTGGAGAGAAGTGACTAGCGGGGTGCCACAGGGTTCTGTCCTAGACCCAGTGCTGTTCAATATTTTTATCAATGACTTGGATGAAGGAATAGAGGGCATGCTGATCAAATTTGCAGATGACACCAAATTGGGAGGGGTTGCTAATACGCCAGAGGACAGGATCAAAATTCAAAATGACCTGGATAGATTGGAGAGCTGGGCCAGGGCGAACAAAATGAAATTCAACAGAGAGAAATGTAAGGTCCTACACTTAGGCAGAAATAATGGAATCCACAAATATAGGATGGGGGACACGTGGCTGGATAGCAGTACGTGTGAAAGGGATCTAGGAGTCTTCATAGACCACAAGCTGAACATGAGTCAGCAGTGCGATGCGGCAGCCAAGAAAGCCAATGCAATTCTCGGCTACATCAATAGGAGTATGGTGTCTAGATCGAGGGAGGTACTGGTACCACTCTACTCTGCTTTGGTTAGACCCCATCTTGAATACTGTGTCTAGTTCTGGGCACCCCAATTCAAGAAGGATATGGTCAAGCTGGAGCAAGTCCAGAGGAGGGCGACCAAAATGGTGAGAGGCCTGGAAGCCATGCCCTATGAGGATAGACTTAGAGAGCTGGGTATGTTTAGTCTGCAGAAGAGGAGGTTAAGAGGGGACATGATAGTCATGTTTAAATATTTGAAGGGATGCCATGTAGAGGAAGGAGGGGACTTGTTTTCTGCTGCTCCAGAGACCAGGACAAGGAGCAATGGATTCAAGCTGCAGGAAAGGAGATTCCACCTGAACCTCAGGAAGAACTTCCTGACAGTCAGGGCTGTCCGGCAGTGGAATCTGCTGCCTCGGAGTGTAGTGGAGTCTCCTTCCTTGGAGGTTTTTAAGCAGAGGCTTGATGGCCATCTGTTGGGATTGATTTGAGGGTGTTCCTGCATGGCAGGGAGTTGGACTGGATGGCCTGTGTGGTCTCTTCCAACTCTGAATTTCTATGATTCTATGATTCTATGAATTTCTCAAATTTTCTGCTATTCTCAGGTTGGTTGTTGTGTTCAGTAATAATGAAAAGTAATACCTAACCAGTGCAAGTTCATGGCATCCATGTCAGAGGGGGCAGTGAAACTACTCTGGGTTTCAGGAGATAGCCAGGGTGTCAAACCTTGTTCCCAGAATAGGTTCAATACCTTGGACAGCACCTTTACACTTTGGATTAAAATCTGGAGTGCATTCACTACCCCGCTGACATAGGAGTTAGTAGCCATCACTGAAAGTGGTAAGTAATGCAACAAATTGTTTTAAAGCACCGCAAACAGCAACACATTACTCGTAAAGTGCTGTAACAGATCATGCAATACATTATTTTTAAAAAATAGCTTTTCTGAGTTCTGAAATTAGTGCACGAGCAGAAGCATGTAAATTCTCTTCCTGGCTTAGGCAAACCAGATGGCCTAGCCCGTGTCCTTTGCCTTCAGCAGAAATCTTTCCATTGTCCTCCGTAAGTCTGTGATGGCTTTGCTGGCTGAAAGCACACTGAAGCTCCATTTTTGTCTGACTATAAAAGCAAACAAGCAACAACGAAACCTACACTTGGAAATCTCCCCTGTAGGATTGCTTTTTGGAAGGCCTACCCACCACAATATGTGGGAAAAGAGGAAGCAAGCTCAGACATAGATGTTAGGATCTGATGTCTATAGAGAAGGTTTAGCAGCAGTTATACAAAATCTTACTATATAATTGGCAAATCTTCTTTTGCCTCCCAGTGACAGAAATTATGAAAGGTCAGCTTTAGTTTCCCGTCAGATTTAAAGAGACAATGCCTTCGTCTGCCATTTTACAAAGAAAGGGGGAAACTGAACCACCTACCAAAGACACCACAAGGAGCCTGGTGAATGGCTGAGAACGTAGAAAACTGTGCCTTTATTCTTGGCCCTTTTCTTCTGACTACAAGGAGTAATCTGGGATTGGTATGAAATGAATACATTCAGTTGGAAGATAAGTGCGGACACCTGAAGGTTTGCCTCCTCCTTGCACGGCTGGCACATAGCAAAAGATTCCCTACCCCCTTCCCCCTCATCTCACAATTATAGCAGAGCTTTGCGCTCAAACACCTTGAGACAATGATGGCACCAGGGGACACCAGCATTCACTGTGGAAAGCAGCCGCAAGTCCAGACTCCAGCCGCGTTTCCTTCAATCAGAGACTCTGCGGGAACAGAGCACAAATGCTTGGCAGGCACACACAAAAGGCCTGGGAGCAGAGCAGAGGTCAGACGAAGGGCTCATTTCACAACTGCTCCTACTGGAACAACAAGAAGTGCTGTGGAGGTCTCCTTTCAAAAGAGAGAAAGAAGGGATGAATATAAAAGTAGGTTCTGTTCACTGACACAGCTAAAGGAAAACAGCAGAGTTGGTGGCAGAAAAATCTCACTTCTGAATTAAATTGGGATTGCTTTCAACTAGTGTGCTCGAAGTTACTTTGTGGGACCTGGTGGCATGAAAGGATTCCTGATTATTCTCCCAGGTTGATGTGCTGCTGCTTTGTTGATAGAATTGTCTATTTTTTGGCTTGGGAGGGGATTAGTTATTAGTTTGTATGTTACATTGAGGTATGGTTTTCAGTCTGGTTTTTCATCACATTACAAGCTGCTTCATATAGTGATAGAAAAAGGACAGAAATGATTTTGTTCAATAGACAATGTGGGGCCAGCAACAAAGGCTGGGTTTAGGTGGCTGGTCTCTTGGAACAGTTCCAAAAACTATGCCATTTTTATGCCACATGGTGAGTGGTGTAGAGAGGAGATAAATAAGCAGAATATATATTACACAGAAGAAGAGAAAGCAACACATTTGAGTTTGCTTTCAGCTTGTAGCCTGAATGAACCTAACATCCTGAACTCTTGTGCATTTGTTACCCAAATACTCAAGTAACACCCAGATTAGGATAGTAAGAGAAACAGCAGGAGCTCTGGGAAACAATCAGAGAAAGAAGAGGAAACAAGACATTGGGCTTTTCCGCACTTTGGGGGGGGGAAATGGGGCAGTCCGTTACTCACTGGACTGGCACGCTCCCCCCGCCCCGACAATCCACGCTGATCCGGAGCAGTGCACGCCTGCACTACACACTCTCCGGGGATGAAAATGGAGGCTTCCGATTGATGGAGAAGCTCACCAGCCGGAAGCCCCGGAAGATCTGCAGCCTCGCTCTGGCGCAAGCCTGCAGATCTACACATTAGCGCAGTGGTGGACTGGGGCGCGCCGGGCTATTGAAAGTCCTCTTCTAATCAGTCTTTCAATAGCATGGGGAACCACCAGTTCTGGTCGTTCCGAAGCAGGCTGAAGTCCGGACATACATTGAATAGTCCGGACCCAGTTCGCCAAGTGCAAACGTCCTCGCTGGAGGACGCGCTGCCCCATTTTAAAAATAAAATGTGGAAAAGCCCATTCTTTCTTCCAGTTTCTTTCTTTCTAGCCATTGAAGAACTATAGCAATTGTACCGACTGATCTATTCGTTGTCCTGCCCTGTCTGCAACAAAATATTGCTGCCTCAAGTGTTCCTCTTCTGTGTTCCCATCATACTAGCTAGCCATGCTCTTTTCCCCTGATGTCACTTGTTGCTTCCCTCATCATACAGTTTTCCGTTTCCCCTGACACCCAACAGAGGAGTTCCCCGGCCAACTTAACTCAAAGCAGAAGGGACAGCAGAGCTTCTGCTGACATTCACAGATCTAACAGTGTAAGGTGTTGTGAGATTTCATAGCTAGAAATCTTATGAGATGCAACTTCAGTGTTTCTCAAACTTTGCGCTGTGAGTCTAAGATCTGCCTACAGGGAGCTTGGTATTGGTCAAGTTGACCTGGCAGCACAAGAAGTTTTGGCTGCCTTTTGGGACTAGATCATTCTGGCATTTTCTCTGGAGTTGAGGTAAATCTGGGTTTGGGTTTGTGGGAGGATAATCAGCAGTGGTGGGTGGTTTGGATGAGATCTTCACAGCATGGTCTATATAGTAGTACCCTGGGGATTACCCACTGCTAGCCACTAATAAAGTATCTTGTTCTTCAGAGATCCTGAATCTAAGGCTCTAGTTAAATTGGAGTACTACTGAATCTCCTTAAAGGCACTCGAGAATGGTCATTTGCAAGACTTAGTCCCATAACACTTCTATCTTGGTTAAATACTGGGACATTGTAATCCATGCTTACTGTGCTCACATGAACCCTGTTTGGTTGCAGTATGATGAACGTTTCAGAATGCCTTGGTCACGTTAAGCAAGCTGGCATTTGAATTGGTGTTATATAGTATGGTAAGAGAGGTCAGTGGAAATGTACTGCTTGCATAGGTTATATGAAGAACATGGTTTTGAATATTGCACATGCCTCAGCTCTCTGATTGCACCATCACCCACAAGTAACTCTATATTTGCTTTCCAGAGATGCCACCATAGGAACAGGGAAAGGATTTGGGCCTGATGCACCTGGCTAATGCTTGAGTTGTCAGAAACATTCCCTGAAGTGCTGATCCTCTACTAGGTCAGAATGGCCAAGACATACTCATTGTATCTATTGCAACCAAGGCTTTCCATAGCATAGTGAGATTATTCCCTAGTGTATTGCTGGTCTATACCTTGGCTCAAAATGGAGACTGTAATCAGGAAATCTGAAGAAAATTAAGACTTGGCTTTGCCAACAACAACTTGCTAGTCTGGATCCAGATGATACCTTGGAAGATTTGGCAAGGGTCCCACAACCTATCAGTAGTAAATGTTTCCTGTAGGCATACAAGCATTGTTTACAATTGGATATGGTCAGGTATGTTGGGGGCGTCATATTGCAACCAGAAATTTTCACAGAGTAGGTAGAATTATTCCAGAGTGATGGAGTTTAGTTCTCTCCTCTGGGATCTGACACTTATTTGAATATAGTACATAGTGAATGTGGGGAATATAGTTAGATTAAGAAAGATTAAGAAAACGAGGATCTCTGTTTGCTCCAATGGGTGAGAAGGTATAAACTAAAGCTATTCGTCAATACAATTAATTCTAAAGATTTCTTTAAATTGCCGCAGGTAAAAATCAATGCATTTCAGGTAAAGTACCAAAAATGATTATAACAATTTATATGTATTAATCAGATGAAGCCAACTATTAGCCATTCTAAAACACTATGGCCTGAATCCAATTGCGTAGTCCCAGCTAGAGTAGACCCACTGAATCAATTGCTGAATGGTAAAAATCTCTCACACATTCTTTTGTTCTTCTGAGCCCCTACCATGATCAGAGATCACAGGAGCTACATGAATTGGTATCTGAGGAAATAATCTTCAAATCTGGCCAGGTATTATTTTTATAGCTGGCTGATAAGGTTTTGTAGAGAGTTGGTAGCTTTCACAATGAGATGCCTTCCCTTACTTTATGTATTTGTAACAAATAAATTAAAGACACATCATTTTGTGACACTTTTCCACTATAAGGAAACTAACCCTATTAAGGTTGCCTCCCATAACTTCCTACTCCTCTCAGTAGTTTGAAAGCAGGAAGTATGAATTGTTTGTGCTTCCTTTTCTCTTTGCACTTCCTGTACTCTCTGTACTATTACATGTAGCTCCCATATTTTAGTGCTGTAGTGGAATGTCTGAGACAAACGTTTCACAGTGGCATTGGCTGTTCAGACCTGGAATGCTATACCGTATGTTGCTTTTGATATTTGTCCTTACAGAATAAAAGATGCAGTGAGTGTGACAAGGGCTATTTCCACACTAGACTGTTATAGTGCTATTATTCCACTTTCAACATCCTATGGAATCCTGAGGTTTGCAGTTTAGGGAGGGAAGGCCCCTCCCTAATCTGCAAAGCCCAGGATTCCATAGGATGTTGAAAGTGGAATAATAGCACTATAACAGTCTAGTGTGGAAATGGCCAAGATTAAATGCAAATTCACTATTTTCTACAGTCAGAGGTTCAAATTAGCCAGACAGAAGCAACCGCTCCCTGCATGATTACAACCTAGGTCAACTTGTTGCTCTTCAGACGTGCTGGACTACAACTCTTGAGAAATATATAAACCTGGCTTTGACCAAGTCTGCTCTTTGGTATATCTAGCCCAGTATTGTCACATTTTGACTCACAGTGGTTCTCCAGGGTTTAAGGCAGCACTCTTTTCTACCCTTGTCTGGAGATCCTTGAGATTCCTTGATGATCTCCTATCCAAGTACTAACCAGGCCTAACTTTGGTCAGTCTCTCAAATCAGGCAAGATGGGGCATGTTCACAATGGTATAATGTTTCCACCTTATCATCCCCACATAGTATCATTAATCCCCATACTGGCTGAGGATTATGAGGGTAGTAGTACATCTGAACGACAGATAGGAAAAAGGTGAGCTAAGACAGTGTTTTACAAACTTTTTGAGGGTCATAGACCTTTTTGAGAATCTGATTGACCCAATCCCTAGAAAAAATATACTTAAACATGATTTTCATAATAATGAGAAAGAAATAAAATATGGAGGGAACTCTTTTTGTTTGCACAAGGTTCATAAAACTCATGAAGCACACCTTCCAACTGTCTCTGTTTGGCAAGAATATTCCCAGTTAATCCTCAGCTGTCCCACTTTTTAAGATGCTTTTAGAATATCCCAGTTTCTCCCCTCCCCTCCCCTCCTGCTTTCCCTCCTTGTCATCATCTTACTTCAGTTGCTGCTAACTGAGTTCATAGCGCAAAAGTAGTTTGTACTCCATTCACTCAGCACAGGGAAAAGGCAGGGAGCGGGCAAAAACTTGCCCTTTCCCGTAGGCTCAGGCAAAAATAAACTGCTGTGGCTTCTCATAGTTTGTGTGTTCTTCCTTGTTCCTTTGCCAACCTGAACACACTCCAATATTGTTTGGCCACAAATGCCCCTGCCATCATCAGTGAAATGTTAGAGAGCATGCTGAAGCCCATCCATTGACCCCCTGATCTAAGGAAAGATGCTGTGGGTTCTCTAGCTTGCTCTCCCTCCTTCCCACCCCATAATGGTTGCAGAAAATGTGTCTGAGGTTTAAATTCTTATTGTCTATGTTTTCAGCAGCCTATACACTGCCAGTCTACAGAACCGCATATCTCTATTATAGCACATTTTTCTGTGGTTCTTGAATCATCCCAGTCTGAATTATTTTGGAGCCTGTGGTTTTTTTTCCTCCTATTGAGTTCCAGTGGGAGTGTGGGAAATGCTAATCCCTGATTTATTTTATGGTTCTGGACAAAGATCATATATGTCTACTCCATACATATATGCCTTTCCTGTATAAACTTTTTCAAACAACAATCATCTGTTGCTCTCTGGTTCTATTTCTAAATATGCTTACTTGGAAGTAAGTGGCACAGATTTCATCAGAATTAATTTTCGGGTAACTATCATAGAGACTGGAGCCATCCTCACATCTCCAAATATTTCATATCTGTTTATCCCCTTTCTATTAACAGCACAAAGCCCCTTTACTCTGCACACAAATTCTGTGGCACGTAGAACTCTGCAAATAGGCTTTTAGGGCTGACCAGATTGTTTGTGAACATTCCATGCTGCACTTGCTGCAGTTCAGATAATGGTTATACAGGTGAGGAACAAACATTTTTAGCTTGCTATAACTTACAAAGTGTGGTGACCCATTTTGGAGGAGCCATATTTCCTTCTGGGACACTTCCCATGGGTGAGATCACACCTCTGACATTATTGAGTCTTTGACTGAGATGTCATCTTTGACACAAGCAGAATGGGCAGTCATCTTGGCACCTCACTCACCTTTCCTACATGGAGAAAGGAAGCAGCTGTGAAGAGATTGAACCACAGCCTTCAGTCTGTGAATCCGTCTGTCTTCTCCCTCCCACTGATTGCTGGAGTACTGGATGTCAGCAAGGAAAGAGGTCTCATTTCAAGGCCCCATAAGTGAGATTAGTTGGTGTACCAGGTTAAATTTGGCCCAGGGTTTGATGGTTTGCCATTCTTATTATAGAAGGTGTGGCATATTTATCATTGCAGATTTTTGAAAGTAAGTCAGACAACAGTCTATCAGATATGGTAGAGGATAAACAAATATATGAAACAGATTGTCAGGATGTTGATTGTGGTTGGCTGAATCATGTCAGCTTTTCCTGACTCACCAGCTCTCTTGTCTTAATTATAGTGGGTCCAGGGTGAGAACATGATACATTTTAAAACCATTGTTGAAAATGTAATAAACTAGGCACAAAAAATTATTTTCTAATGAATTATTTCCAAGTTCTGATCTCATGGATGTTCATCGATGTTCCTAAATCCTATGTGCTTTAGCTAGAAGTAAACTGCTGTGACTCAGCTTCATATACGTTGGTGTACAGCATCTCCATGTAATTTTAGGGAAAGCTCACATGCAGCAGAGGGAGGCACAGCAACAGGTTATGTGTATTGTATACACATGTGGCATCAGAACACGTGTGCAAGGTTTGAATGCAAGATAGGCAGCAGTGGCATGCAAGGAGAGGATTAGGAGTAAGGAACACAGCTTTCTGAGATTCCACCTTAAAATTTTTTCCATTGGCCAGCAAAAATAGCAGGATTAAATGCTATTTGAAGAAGAACTGCTTGGGGTTTAAAGTTATTGAGAATGAGAGTTAAGGAACATACTGTGTACTATTTAATAATCCATTTCCCCACCACCACCATGATGTATACCAGTTGTCTACCTGCCTATCTGCTACCTCAAATGTACTTGCTTGGCTATGAAAAAAAAAACAGATTTTTTTTAGTGTGCTTTTACCCCAGTAATAGATATAAAAGTATGGATATTAGGAATATAATGTTTGGGAATAAGATATGGTGATCTCCTCCATAAATTTTAGAAGTCTTCAGAAGCTATAGTGACTCTAATTCCTCTCATTTCACTTCTAAATCTGATCCAAAAATGGATCAAGACATGGAAATATGATGGGAAAGGATCTGGCACTTTACAGCCTGTTTAAAGTAGGCAGCTGTGCATTTTGAATTAGATTTATGTGGTGGAGGGAGTAGGGTGGCAAGAGTATTCAGCATGAAACTCATTTCTACACATTTTCTCCCTACAAAGCCCCAAACTTCATTGTGAGTCCTAATCAATGGATTTGACATAAATGTCCAAAGTATCATTAATTCAGTAGGACTACTCTACTTAGAAATAACAATGGGATTTGGACCATATAAAATGCATGCTCCATTTTCGCCATCCCATTAATGCTGCTAGGTACGCAAGAAGAAAATACTGATCTTGTTTTCTCCCCTTCTTCATCAAAAAGCACAAGAAAGCATAAAATTGCTCTGGAAAGGTAGACATTGATACCATTCATTTACCCTCAGAAAAAAAGATTTGACTGCTGACCACTTGTAAGTGTTTGGCTCTGAATACAACCACAACCAAGCCTTAAATCAGTCAAATACTTGAGTCAAATCTCTCCTCTCCTTTCTCTTGCAACCACAAGCATAAATATAAACCACTGTTGCTGCTTCTGAGCCTTTAATGTTAAGGAATATGTATTCATCCACACTACATCTTCTGCCTTAAAGGCTTGCCATGGTATGCTTGCAGACACTGAAAGCACATCAGTGCTCTGTGGTGTTCTCTGAAATTTAATCTATAAACCCATTTAAATTGGGCTTCTACAATGAAAGCTGACAAATGAAAACAAGCCTTTAAACAACCATAATAAATTGAGTGGGCTGAGTAAGGTCGTTACTTCAAAATTCTGTCCTACAGAATGTTTAATGCTACTCTCTTCAGCCTTGGATGCCTTCCTGCTTCCCTCATTAAATGTGCCTTAGAAAAGCGTCACTGCAACTTTTCCAAAGAGTTGTTTGGGGGGCCTTTTTTTTTTTTTTTAAAGACCTTGAGGTAATACAGAATTCCACTAAAATCAATCAGACCTGTTATTTTAGGTGTATATTATTTAAAAGTTTTATATACCGCCTGATTGGAAAATGGTATAGGACACCTTATCAATTATCATTTATAAAAGGAAATCTGTCACCAAAATGCTGGCATATTTGCAGGGCTAATGGACTTTATACACCTATGTGGTGGGAATACCCTTTTGCTCAAAAATTTGGTGCCAGGTTACAAGTGACATTACCAAAATAATAGCAAAGAATGTATGGCTGAATAAAGAAAACTGTATAATGTTAAGTTTGAAGAAAAGGGGGCAGAGAAATAATGAAGAAAAAGTTGTTAAATATATATTAAAAGCAGCACATACAGTAATTGTTCTAGGGCAGAAGGATGAAGTAATTTGGAACATGGATAAAGTGGATAAATATTTAGCAGAATTTTCAGTATTTGACTTTCTTAAGGAAAAAATATTAAAATACACTAGACAGCTAAAGAAAGACATGGAATTTGAATTGGGAAATTTTGCTGGGAAAAAGTTAAAGGGGAAAGGAGGTGCAAAGAAGTTAATAATGTAATCAAAACCATGACCCACCTGTTTCAAGATGCTTTTTATTGAAAAATGGATATTTTTGACCTCCGATAAGCCGTTGGGGTGGCCGGGGACTGGAGGGAGGGTATGCGGGGGGGTTGTGTAATATTGTGCAATATTATGTATCAAAGTATAAAAGTAATAAAAAAAATTTAAAAATATATCCCATCTTTCTATTCTTGAACTGAAGGGTGAAGAACAAGCATGTCAGATTTTAGTATCAGGCTGGCTGTCAACACTTGAAATCTTAACAAGTTTTCAGCTTTGTTCAGGCATTCACCTCCTCCCAGGGCCAAAAATGTGGTGAGGACATCACATACAAGCAACCCCTTCTCCAAAAGTTTCCATCCATCTGTCAGAGTTTAACTCCCAGCCTGTGTTTATCTGCCAGCAAGGGAAGAAATGGAACAGTACTTGCCAAGGAGGTGGAAGAAATGGGGAGAGTCCAGAGCAAACAATCCAGAAGAACGCTAAGCTGAAACCTGGTCAAAGCCAGTCCAAGGAGCCCCTTCAGAGGAGAAAAGGGGTATTTAAACCCTGGCTGTTAACCAGACGACTCATGGTATACTGGAGATAGGCCATCACTTTGCTGCTCAGATTCCTATTCTTGTTCTATCCTTAGGCCCATTGTCTAAGCCACATCCCCGTGTACCTTCTCTTCAGGATAGGTAAATATCGCTCTTTGCCCTGACACCTTGCTGTCCAATTTTTCCTTCCTTTCCTTCAGTTAGCCTTGTGTGGTTGTGTGACTGCTTGAATCTAGTGTGTGTTTATGATTTTCCTCACTAAAACATTCTTTTAATTTCCAACTTGTGTTCCTGCATTAGTACCAGTATACATAGGTGGAAAAATCCTGTAAGATTACCCTCACATAGAGAGGCCTCCCTTTTTCAGCTATAATTCCCCACCATTCCATGGAGGCACTGGCACCATGGGTGGACCTCTGAGTCACCAGCCTTTTAGGGTAACATCTTGGTGTGTTAAATGTAAAGATCTGAAGAAGTCTCTACAATCATGGTTGGCTAAAAGTGGTTATAAAGTTCCTACGACTAATAGTCCTGATCAAAGTGATTTCTAATCAGGAGACTTCTGTATCTGCAGCCAGACTCGATTACAGAGAGCTCTTCAGACCAATACACAAAGATCTAGGATAGTACTTCTTAAGCTATCTAATGTGAGGGATCAGTAATTCCTGCCACCATGAGCCAGGAACTGGTACCATATTTGTTCCCATTGGCTACAACTATTTTTCTTTTTCCTGAAAACTCTCCAGGGATCAGCAGCTGATGTCTTGTGGATGAGCACTGGTGCCTGGATGACCACTTTGAGTAACACTGGCCTAAGACACTGTTGGGAACATGGAGAGGTTCAGAGATGTGCCCATCATCATTCACAAGCAGGTGAATGTTTGATTTGGGTTTTTGACATAACATATCTGAACACTATGGTGTAGGGAAATAACTACACCAAAAATCAAAATAAATAGGCCCCCAAATAAAAATATTAACTGTCAGTGCTTCTACGAATCTTTCTTTATTCCAAAGAGCTAAAGCAACCTGACTTAAAAAGAGACTCAGAGCAGGCAGAGTTTCCTCACCAGGCTAGGTGTTATACATTTCAAACTGTATCTGCACAGATGTTTGCTAAGATGTGGATTAAACTAAAATCTTGTCTGGTACCGGTCAGAGGGGGATAAACCAGAGACTGAGAGACACTTATTTACTTTCTCTCTCTCTCTCTCCTCTCTCTCTCTCTCTTGTCTTCAAGTTAAAATGACACAAATATAACTCCTAAACAATAGTAACTATAGTTAAAATGACACAAATATAACTCCTAAACAATAGTAACTATTCAGTGTTGAATATTACCAGGACATAGGAAGTAAGAAATCAAGCATCAACACTTCATAACTAAGGTGATTTACTCACAGCTAGACATGCTGTGCCTGGGTAAGAGCCATATTGACATGGTGATTTTCAGGTCAACTACTTTGTACTTTGTGAATGCTTGTCTCAGCCATTGTTGCACCTCTGAGACTAACTGAGAGAAAGAAGTTGGTAACATAAGCTTTCATAGACTTAAATCTGCTTCATCAGATCCATGGATTATAGAGCTGTTGTAGACATAAGCTACCAACTTTTTTCAGTCTCAAAGCTGCTACAAGATCCCTTTTGCGTAACGATCTGGACTAACACAGCTATGCCTATAATCAGACTTTATTATCTTTTTGTTAAGTGCCTAGCGTCCTATTTGTGGTTGTATACAAAGAGTCAGCAAGAGCAGAACTACTGCTAAAGCAATCCAGGGTCTTAGCCCATTTCCGCCCTACAGGGTTATAGTGCTATTATTCCACTTTCAACACCCTGTGGAATTCTGGGGTTTGTAGTTTACTGAGGCCAAAGAGCAATTTGGCTGAGAATTCTCAATGCCCCTTCCTAAACTGCAAACCCCAGGATTCCGTAGGATGTTAAAAGTAGAAGAATAGCACTATAATAGTGTAGTGTGGAAATGGCCTAAGTATGAAGGGCTATCCAAGCAGGGTCCAATGCCAGTCAGGGAGTCACCAAAGTGAACAGCCAAAGAGCAAGCCAGTCTGGAAACCAACAGAGCAAGGAATGTCACACAAAACCAGAGGAAGTTTCTGCAGCAGTTGCTTGTGACAAAGACATGGCCTTGGATCTGCTAGCTTATAGCTACCTGTAAATCCACAAAGCTTTTATAGCAAACTAAATCTTTCAAACTCTTCTGAAGCTAACATTTTAGACTTTGATACTCAGTAGGGTGAGGTAGCTCAGCATCTAACTCCCGCTTATCAGGAGTTGAATGGGATGCTCCAGAGCAAGACTGCCAGCTTTCTCTGGAGCCAGCTGGAGCCTGTTACTTTGGCTCTCTTCTCCATCCTAATCTGAGAAATTATCCAGGTAGGACATGACAAGAAAGCCAGTTTCGTGTGCCGTTGCTATGTTTGTCTTAGAGAACTTGTCTGAACAGAAGGGGTTTTTCTTCAGCCCAAAATCCTCATAAAAGAAAGTGTCAACATCATCCTTCTGAGGTTTCCATCTTTGACAATGAATTCTGATTCTTGGGGAGAAGCTTCTTTCCCTTTGTTTTTTGGGTTGTCTTGCTGAAACATTGCTGAAATCACTGGCTAGGCTTTGCCTAACTCCTCTTAAGATGAAATCTAAGAAGCCTGGAACTCAGAGTTTGCATGAAATTTCTTTCTCTCTGTGATATTCCAGAATCCAGGATTTAGGCAGAAAATCTCATTAGTATGTTCTCCCTTTCTGGAGGCCTTGATTCTGGCTCAGAGGACCTTTGCTTAGTTTGTCTGCCAATAGATATTTTTTTTCTCACTAGTTCAACTAGAATTACAATGTTTTCTGCCACTCTTTTTGGAAAACATAATCTCTACCTTAAATCTATTTTTCAGGGAGTGCTTTCTGAAAGCCAGCATGGCATACTGGCTAAGTATTGAACTACAACTCTGGAGATGAGGGTTTGAATCCCAGCTCAGCCACAGAAACCCACTGGATGACATTGGGCAAGTCACACTTTTCTCAGCCCAGAGCAGTCTGTTACCCTGAAAATCTGGGGGTCCCAGAGAGACACCTCGATATGTTCCAAGTGGTGGGGAAAGTAAGCTCAACGGAGCACAAGCAATAGCAATGTGGGAGGCAGGGTAACCTAGCGAGATCTTTTACCCAGTTTTTATGGGGTCAGGCCCAGTCAGAAATCACACAAAAAGGTCCAATGAATGACTTTATTAAACAGTAGTAGCACTCATCAACGCAAACACTCACACACACATCCAAGGGCTAAGGAGAAATAAAGAGTGGAAATAAGATAGAGGGATTGTTGAAGGATTCGTAGTTTGGGTGATACTGCACCTTTTCCTGAAGTCCTTGGTCCAGAAAGCAACGAAAGAAAAAGGAACTCAGTGAAGAGACGCTGAGGGGATCACGCTGCTATCGGGAGGGGGAACGGTCAGTTGGTGTGACCGGGAGGTATCCAAAGAACTGGTCAAAAACGGGGACTACTTTGAGGGTAAATCCTCTCCCGAGGAGAACAAAGGGAACAGCAACAGAAAACAACTTCCCAGCGGCACCTTCTTTGATATTGGAAGATAACAAGGTGTTACCCAAGTATCAGGATCTTCCGCTGCTTTGGATTGCAGTGTGAATTTATGTAGACTAATTTTGCCTGATAAGATTTTATTGCTTCCAGTGCCCAACTTTGTGGGAAAACTCTAAATCCTTCAAGTTGGTTCCTTAAATGCTGAGGATCTTTTGTCCACCATGGGTTGGCACAGCTCGAGGTCTCTTCTGGCTATGTGACTGGGGAGTTTACTGGCCTGACCTGATTCTTTCGATTGTATGGCCATTGTTGCCTACGTGGTCATCTAGGTGACCTCTCTGGTGGGTTGGATTAATTTTATATCCAAGTTGTAGACCCTGGGACAGGGTTTACCAAGGGGGCAACAAGTTGCATAGTGACGGGAGGAGGAGGAGAGGGCGATTTGCCCTGGCTGGCAATGTTTT